>QAXK01007153.1:0-10758 GCA_004335735.1 Chlorella sp. KRBP
CGGCACATGGCGCAAGCCCTGGCGCGGGCAGGACCTCTGGTATTGCGCACGCGCCGCCTGGGGTCGGCGTCCCACAGCCATGGGACTTGCCGGTGTGGCTGCGGACACAGCGTGTGTGGGCATGGCGTGCCATGCAAGCCCCTCTCGCAGAGCAGGACCGCGTGCCAGCGGCTGTCTGCAATGAAGCGCTGGGCCTTATGGCAATGGAAGGCAGCCGAGGGCATGTCGTGCCCGTGGCAGCGTAGGGGCCCTGACAGTGTGCGGCAGTGGGAAGCTGAGGGAAGCCTCACCTCTCGTTCAGCACATTGGACTTGCTTTTGCAGGTGTTTCAGTGCACGTTGCAGCGCGCGCAACCCCCAAGGTCGCTAGCTATTCAGTCTTCGGTTCCAGCCTCTTCACATCTTCTTCACATCCTCTTCACATCCGGTCCGGCATGCAGCAACTGAATCCAAGCGCATATATAACCAAGCGTGCACCACATCACGCTTGCACGGGTGGGTACGTGCACCCCTTTTGCGGGACGGGGACCATGCCCGTGATGTCGAAGCCCAGGCTCAAAGCCTTGGCCGTGATGAGCGCCAGCGTGACGGGCCCAGGGTTGGGCTTGCGGGTGAAGAACCACAGGCCGCCGAAATATTGGTTCTCCGTGTCCAGGGCGGGGCGCAGCCCGGGGCGGCAGCCAATCAACGAGCTGATGCGTGGGGTCCCGCCCGACACAATGACCCAGTCGTACTGGAGCGTCTTGTTCAGGCTGGGGCCTGCACAGGACACGTGCGGCACGGCATGCAGTGGTGGTGAGTGAGGGTGGAGCACGCTTGCGCGTTCATGGCCTAGGCACTAGGGACTACCCCGACAGCTGCAAACATGACTCTGTGTGGGCACGGCTGCCTTGGTACCTGCGAGACTGGCTGCTCTGGCAGGCAAGAGCACCTTCCGTTTCTCGCACCTGATCCCTGGTGCCTTTGCGCTGCGGCTGCCCGCCCCGCTGTGCATGCAACACACATGCGCAGCTCACCGGTGGCGACGACCCAGTAGGGGCCCAGCAGCGGCTTCCACACGACGGTGGGCAGCTTGGTGAGCAGCTCGGGTCCCACACGCAGCTTGCTGGCACCAGTGGCGCCGCTGGCATCCGGGTCAGGCACGGCCACCAGCTGGCTCAGGGGGTTGCTGCGCGCACCAGGGACATGGGGTGAACGGGAGTGAGCGTCGTGGTGGGTGGGCAAGCTTGCTTGCAAGGCGGGCGCGGCAGCTTGCTCCTTGACACTCACCTGCCCGTGTTGCCCACACTGGGTCCCGTCACGTTGTCCTTGTTGGCCGTGTTGCGCACGTACACACCCGCCTGCAAATGCCCGCAAGCATGGCAGGTGCACAGGTGTTGCACAGGACCCTAGTGACTACAGCGGTGGCTGCTCGTGCGCGTCTGACCCTCAGTTCCCCAGTGTGACCCCCCCGTCGTCACGACGCACCGATGGGTCGTTGCGGTCGCGCAGCGTGTACGAGGCCCGCACGCAGAAGAGCTCGCTCCTCGGCTGGTAGGACAGGGGAAGCTGCAGAGGCAGCAGTGATGCATGCACGACATTTAGTCACCGCGCCTTGCAGGCGCCACTGGTGATGGCCATGCACTCGACGGCACCGTGACGCCTCACCTGCATCTGGACATACCACGGCGCCGCAGCGTACGCTGTGAGGCTGAAGCCGGAGACGCTGTCGAAGCCTTTGGGCGGGCACTTGAAGAAGCCGGTGCCTCCCAGCCCGGGCACCTTGTCCGCCACCTTGTCCGCCAGGGCCTCAAGCTGCGCCTGCGCGGTGCCGGCTGTGAGCGCCAGCACTGCCACGAAGACCGCTGCACTCATAGCCATGGTCCTGCTGCTGTATGTGGATGCTCTCTGTGCGCAGTCTGCGAGGGGAGGGGGAGGCGTGATGGGTGGTAGCTAAATCAGTGCAGAGTGCCTTTCACGGCAGCGATCGACTCCTGCAGCTGTGAGCCGCAAATGCGCCATTAATGCACATCGCGAGCGTGTGCCCGCATACCTGTCACCATTCCTGGCCCCAGGTGCTCTCCAGCTGCGGCGTGCACGCGGCTCGTCCTAGACGGCGCCACTGGGGGCCCACGCGAGCGACATTGCCTTGCAGACGATCGCACCGCCTGCTCCACCACTCTGCGCGCGCAGATAGCGAGAGGCGAGCCGTAACGCATCGCACCAACCGTCGCACGACAGCTCGCGCCAGAATGGCCCATGCCAACGTCGGGCAGGTTGCATCACCTGCAGCGGAGCCGGCTGCCAGCAAGCCAGCGTCAGCCGGCACGGCGTCTGTGTCATGCGGCATCACGGTGCGGCAGCATCGCGGCACTGCTCGCATCCGCTATGGGTCAGGAGGCAGGAGCTCACTCACACTCCTGGTGGGGATGGTGCAACGGCTGCAGGTGGCGGTGCGCGTGGAGGCCGTGAGCTTCTCTCTCTACTGGAAGGACGTGCTCCACGTGGCGACCACCTGCCTCGACGACGTGCCCTTGGAGCAGTTGATGGCGCCCGACGACGCCGAGCGGGCGCTGGAGCTCACGGGCACGCAGCTGCTGGACAGAGTGGCGGTCCACCAGGGCTGGACGCCGGCCAAGCAGCTGCACCGCCTGGACGGCTACACCTTGCCGTGGGAGCGCCTGCTCTGCAGGTACGGGATGCGCCTGCTTGCGGACTCCCCCTGTAGTGCTCGCGGCTGTGGCGACGTGCACATGCCGCACACGCTTGATGGTGCGCAGGGGACGCGAGGTGCTTGATCTTGACATGCCGCTCAAGGACGTGGCGGCACTCGCGCTGCCTCAGGCTGGTGGCGCTAGCGCTGCCGGCGCACCCACCACGCTGGTGGTGGTCCGGCGCGTGCTCAAGGCGGACGGGTGGCGCATCACCCAGAGCAGCGACTTCCTGCAGTCCTCTGATGATGACGAGGACGACGCGCAGCACGGGCCCTGGTGCTGAGCAGCATGCTGAGCACCTGCCCGCAGCTCTGCATTGCACGGCATACGGCTTGGTGGCCTTGACGGCCCGCCTTTGCATGTCGTGCTACTGCTGATCATCTTGACCTTGACCACAGCTTTGCGCAGAGCAAGCGGTCGAGGAACGCTGAGCTTACAGACGCACACTGGTCGGTGCAGCTCGCTCAGCCGCTCTTCGCTCGGCTGCACCTTGCCAGACTCTCGGGCCGGGGCGGGCGGACGAGCGCAGAACCAGCACCGCACACGCTAGCTGCTGGCGTCCGCGATGAGGCGTCTCGTGAGGCGCTCCGTGCTCGCCATCAATGGCGGCCTCGCCGACGAGGTGCGAGCCGGGCAAGCAGGCCTCGGCCGGACCTGCGAGCGAGCGGACCTGCGGCCACCAGCGCAGCGAGGGAAGCCTCACGGATACCAGGGATGCTTGCGTCTGTCGCTCGCAGGGCGAGTGCGTGGCCGTGGACGGCAAGGAGCACCACCTCGTGCAGCCGCTGGTGGAAGGTGACCCGGAGTGCCAGGAGCTCCTGGATGAGGAGCACGAGCACAGGCAGACGGGGTCCTCCTGGCAGGCCGTCACCACTGCGCTGCTCTCCCTGCAGGTGCGGCCGTCGTGCAGGTGCCACGCCATGCCATGCCAGCAGTGCGCCATGCTCAACACAGCACACCTCGTGCATGCTAATGTGCGCAGCTTGGATGGGGCCTGTGGCTCTTCCCCTGCGACTATGCGCGACTCGGCTGGTGTGCACACGGTGAGCCGAGCGCGCTTTTTTAGCTGCCAGCAGCTGAAGCCGTGCCAGCTAACACTCACCCTGTGTGCACTGCCTGGGTACATGCAGGCATCCTGGTCGTGCTGGCCATGCTGACGGCCTACTCGGGCTCGCTCTTCACCCGCCTCTACCAACGTGCGTGTGCCTCTGCGCCCGGATTCCACTGGCCCCGTGGGAGGAGACGTGCCCGCAGTGTCTCACACAGGGTTCATGTCCACCACTGCTGTGTGTCCGCAGTCGTGCCGGGTGTGGTGCTGTTTTCCGACGTGGGCAAGAAGGCGGCCGGCAACCTGGGCGCCACGCTCGTGAGCGTCATTGTCTACTCCCTGGACGCCACGCGCTGCATCATCCTGCACCTGGCGGCCACACAGTCACTCAGGCACATGTTCCCGCCTGAGATGCAGCCCCCGCTGTGGCAGTGCGGCCTGGCCGTGTTTTTCGGCGCCTCCCTGCTGGTGCAGGTAAGGGGACGGGAGTGGGGATGGGGGTGCTTGGTCAGGATGACTCCCTGCTGCTCCTGCGCGCCTTGTGAGGATGACTCCCGTCCGCACATGCTGCTGCTGACAAGCCCACACGCCACCTACCCAGCAGCATTCGGGCCTCAGCTTGCTGTGCTGCCCTGCACCCCTGCACCTGTGCCAGGTGCGCTCCATGGCGGAGATGAGCTGGGTCTTCATGACGGGCACGGCCAGCCAGATGGTGGCGGTCGGCATCGTGGTGTGGGACCTCGTCTAGTGAGTGTGCTGAGACCTGTACATGGCCCTGAGTGTGCTGTGGACACGACACAACAGCAGGAGCAATCTGAGCGCCTGCCCTGCACCCCTCGTGCGTGGCGCAGCCACCCCCTGCCGGAGGCGCGCACCCAGTTCCTCACCGTCAAGAGTGACAACTTGGCAGGACCAGCGGTGGCCGTCATGAACATGATCTTCGCCTTTGGAGGACAGGTGAGGCTTATGGGCTCTCCAGCGGGGCTGCTGTTTACGTGACCGCACTGGGTGTGCTTGACGCTCATCTAAAACCCATCCATGCTGGATGTGACGCGTGCAGTTTGCCTTCACCGAGATAATGGCGAGCATGAAGCAACCACGCCACTTCCCACGCGCCGTCTCGGTGAGCAGCGTGCTGACATGTGTGGCAGTGCGGGCGGCATGGGGAGCGGAGTGAAGGAAGGAGTGACAAGCGGCCGGGTAGCTGCGGCGCCAACACCATGTGGTGTGCCCGTGTTGTGTGTGCAGATCTGCACCGTCATCATGTCTTGCCTGTACGGTGGCCTGGGCACCATTGGCTACTGGAGCCGTGGCGAGACTATCAAGGGCATCGTCATCTTTTCCCTGCCGGAGAGCCCCAGGGCACGCTTTGCGGCCGGGTGCATCCTCGTGCAGGTGAGCAGGGGCGGGTGCAGCAGGGGCAGTCATTCCGCTGCGTTCCCTCCATGCGGCGCTAGCAAGCTGCCGCATGGAACCAAGTCACAACCGTGCCTGTGTGTGTGCGCAGGCCGCCGCCCAGTACCTGATCAACGTCAACGTGTGGACGCACAACCTGTTGGTCATCATGGCGCGCCACGACCAAAAGAACACCGGAGTGGACGTGCACGAGCGGTACAAGTGCAGCACCGACCACAACAAGTGAGCGCGGCGTCACTTCAGCGCTGGACTGCAAGCCCTCCTCCGGTGTGCCTGCCTGAGCATGGCTCACCGCGGCTGTGCATGTGGTGTCACGGCGTGCGTCACGGCGCAGGTGGCGCTGGCTGGTGGTCAGCACCTTTGTCGTGGCCTACTCGTACGGCATCTCCGTGTCCCTGCCCTTCTTCTCCACGCTGGTGAGGCTGAGCTGAAAGCAGTGCTCACACGTGTGCAGCACAGGCCTTGGTGCGCCTCTTGTCCCTCCAACGTCTCCGTGTTGCGCCTGGTGCGTGGCCGCAGGTGGGCCTCGTCACTTCCGTCACGTACCTCATGTGCGCCTACCTGCTGCCTGCCTGGTTCATGCTCAAGCTGGTGGGGGCCAAGCTGTGGGCGCCGGAGCGGTGGCTGCTGGTCAGCCTCATCCCCCTCTCCATCATCGTGTCGCTCATTGGCCTGTGGGGCTCCGTCATCGCGCTCATGACGGACTTGGGCGTGGGTGGCGAGGGGTGGGGCAAATAGAAGAAGGGGCTCCAGTTGCTGGCACCCTGAGGTGAAAGTGACACAACAACACAGGTACATAGCACACGCGGCAGCACCACGAACTCCCTGCCTTTCTGCACATTCTTCCGTGACCCGCCGGCCTGCAGGTGGCCCCTTGATTGCCCCATCATTTTTCATTGCTGTCTTAAGGCTGCACGTTTTGGGATGTCATTCGTGCAAGAGTTCTCACCATGGCACACGTCCCCAGAGCCAACCCTATGCCCGACTCAGCATACACGCCCCGCCCAACAAACACAGGGCTGCGATGTCCAACACCGGCGCTGGCCCCGCGCCCTTCATTTCCTTCAGCAACAAGAAGTTCCATGTGCACGAGGAGGCGGCAGCCATCCTTCAGCGGCTCAAGGGCCCGACCGCCGTGCTCGCCGTGTGCGGGCGCGCGCGCATGGGCAAGAGCTTCCTGCTGAACAAGCTGCTCGAGAAGCTCAAGGGCTCGCAAGGCTCCTCGCAGGGATTCCAGGTCTGTCGACGGCTGCGCTGCGGAGGGAGTCAAAGCTCGCAGAACAATCCAGGACGCTCTGCAGGTGCAGCATGCCAGCTGTAGGCAGGTGCCAGCAGCTCTGTGCTCTTGGTCTTGCCACTTGTGCAGGTCGGACCGACGACCAAGCCGTGCACCAAGGGACTGTGGCTGTGGAGCACACCCGTGCCCTGCACCGCCCCCTCCGGACTCAAGTTCAACCTGGTGTGTGTGTGTACGTGCCATGGGCCTGTTCGATCGAGTTGGGGAGGGGCTCGGACGTCTTCTTCGCAGGGTGCACATGCGCTGGTGCGGTGTTCCACCTGCAGGTGTTCCTGGACTGTGAGGGGATTGATGCCTTCGACCAGAACAAGGACTACAGCGCGCGCATCTTTGCCCTGGGCGTGCTGCTCAGCTCCCTCGTCATCATGAACCAGGTGCGCCTGGGGGACAAGGTGGGAATGCAGCAGGGAGCAGGGAGCTGCAGACTTCAACATGCACTTGGGGGAACCGGGGGGGACACTCACGCCCTCATGCGCGTTGCTCCCCCTTGCCCCGCAGCTTGGTTCCATTGACGAGTCGTCCGTTGAGGCACTGGCCACCGTGTGTGAGTTCAGCAAGCTCATCCGCGGCAAGGCGGTCTCAGCACCTGCAGGGGGAGGAGGGGCTGCAACAGGTGAGGGAGGAGGGTGTGGAGGGAGGGGGAGGGGGAGACCAGGTGCTGGAGTGCGCCACAACTGGGTGCTCCCCTTGCGAACGCGTGTGCCTTGTGGTGGTGGGTGCTGCTGCCTGTGCAGGTTTCCCCTCCCCTGCCTTCCTGTGGCTGCTGAGGGACTTCCACCTTCAGCTCACTGACCCACAGTCAGGACGCAAGGTGACCTGGGGCCTGGGCCAGGGAGGGATGCAGGGAGGAGGGAGGAGGGAGGGAGGGATGGTGCTAAGGTTGCACCGCCCCTGGAAGCGTGGTGCTGCTACGTGTTGTGCAGATGAGTGCCAAGGAGTACATGGAGGAGGTGCTGGCACCCAAGGGGCACGAGGGCAAGGACCAGGTGAGGTGGTGGTGGTGGTGGGGGGAGGCAGCAGACAGGGGCTTGAAGGATGAGGTACGCCTTTGGGTGCAGAGGGAGGCAGCACACAGGGAGTGATGAGGTGCGCTGGGTGGGGACGCGGGGGCAGCATACAGGTATGCAAGGGCCCAGCCAGCGCCCCTCCTCTCCTCTCCTCACCTTCAAGCTCCCTTGCCTTCTCTCCCCTCCCTTGTTGCTGCAGCTGCGTTCATCAGTCAAGGAGCTGTTCCCCGACCGTGACTGTGCCACGCTGGTGCGGCCACTCAATGATGAGACGGCACTCGCCACCATGGACACGCTGCCACTGGCCAGGCTCAGGCCCGAGTTCACCAAGGTGTGTGTGGGGGGGCACTCATCCAGCCTGCACGGGGGCAGCCAGCTGCGTGACTATCGTGGTGGCCACGGAGAGCCTTCCACGTCCTGCACTGCTAGGTGACACTCCCCGTGCCCCCCTACCTGCGCTCAGGGCCTGGATGACCTCGTGTCCTTGCTGCTGGCCCGCTGTGTGCCCAAGACACTGGGGGGCTCTGGCTACCTCACGGGGTCAGCACTCGTCACCATGGCCAAGGTGCGTAAGAGGGGGGCAAGGGAAGGGGGAGCCACACAAGCAGCAGGGGGGCACACGCGCCCTGTTGCTTGCACACTGCGTCCTGACGCTCTTGACTGTGTGGTTGTCGAACCCCCAGCCTGTCCGACTTGGTCTGGCTGATGAAGCAACCCCCCGACCCAGGCCACCTCCTGCGCGCGTGGCAAAACCTTTGGGTTCCCTGCCGCCAAGAAACCACAAAAAGAAACCAATCAGTAGTTTGCACACTGCACTTGCAGGCGTTTGTGGACGTGATCAACAACGGAGGTGTTCCCTCCCTGGCCAGCACCTGGCAGGTAAGAGGCAAGTGGGATAAGTGATGTGCAGCTTTGCACGGCACGTGTGTTTGTGGCGTGCATCAGTGCCTCACCCAGTGCCTGGTGTGTGCCCCTCCCCCTCCCCCACCCCCACCTACTCCTGCAGGCGGTAGTGGCAAGTGAGAACCAGCGTGCCCTGGACCAGGCACTGGCCCTGTACGTGCAGCACCTGGACAGCGCCGCCGCCACCATCACCGCACCAGGGACAGGTGGGCTCGGGCTGCAGTGCCTGTTGGGGGAGGGGCTTGTGCAAGCGAGCACCTGGCTCAACCCCCGTGCGCCCCTCCCCTCTCTCCCCCCTGTGCCTTCAGGCCTGCCCCTGACGTTGGATCAGCTGGACGCGCGCCACGAGGAGGCACTGGCTGCAGCCCTCACTGCACTGGAGCAACAGGTAAGCACCTGCTGGGGACTGTTGTTGCAGCACGAGTGATGCCCTGCCCCCCCTCATCCTTACCCCCCCTCGTGTGTGTGTCCCCACCTTCCCAGGCCATGGGTCCCCTGCCCGACCAGTCGGCGTGTGCCTCACGCCTCAAGGAGGCGGCCAGGTCACGCTACCTGTTGGTGCGCACGGCGGCACTGGCACAGACCGAGGAGAGGGCCAGGGGACTGCTGGCAAAGGGTGAGAGGGTGGGACACATGGCCTTTGGGGGAGCAACAGGGGAGACAGCAGGGGGTGCATCTATGGTCACCATGGCTTTGTGTGCTCACCCACCCACCCACTCCTCTGCTGCAAGGGCTGTCCCTCCTCCATTCCCCCCCTGTAGGCACGTCCCGCCTCAACTCCCTCCTGTCCCAGGACCCCCCCGACCTGGACAGGCTGGAGGCGGACCTGACCACACTGCTCGACGACTTTGACAACAAGGTGAGGGTGGGACTAATAAGGGTGCACATCACCACCTGCGTGTGTGGCCATGGACACTGGCGTGCTGTGGGGGCTCCCTCACGCTGCTCCCTGTGGGCGCTCCGGGCGCCAACCCTAGCCCAACTAACCCTAACTTGTCCCGTGTGTGCAGACCAGTGGTCCCTCCAAGTACCGGCTGGCTGCAGAGTTCCTGGTCAACACAGTGGTGGCGGGCATGGTGGCGTGCGCCAAGAAGGCACTGGTGCGCCACAGGGGGAAGGATTAGGGTTAGTTGGGGGGCACATGCAGGGGAGGCGTGCGGGTGGGCAAGGCAGAGGGAGCGGGCACCGTGTGCATTGCTGTGCCTGCAGGGTGCGGCCAGCAGCGCAAGCACCAAGGCGCAAGCGGCAGAGGCCAAGGCTGGAGAGGTGAGCGGCAGCGTGATGCACACTTGCTGCTGGCGTGGTGCTGGCACCGCCTCAGTCCCTCCCTTGCACGTGTGTGTGTCCCTCCTCCCCCCCCTCCTCTCCCTGCAGCTCCAGCGTCGCCTGTCCCAGGCCGAGCAGCAGCTTGCCTCCATCACCTCATCCACGGGGGTGCTCAGGGCGGAGCTGGAGACGGCCAAGGTGACTGGTGGTGGTGCATGGGCTGGGGCAACGTGGGTGCACCTGGCAGCCAGGACGGGCAGTCAGGCCAGGTGTCCCCCTGACCCCACCACACGTGTACTCGTGTGTGTGTGTGTGTGCCTGCAGGCGTCTCACGAGTCAACCCGCAAGCTGGCTGAGCAGAGGGGCACACAGCTGGCCACGCTCACGCACACGCACCAGACGGCACAACAGGAGCTGCAGAGGGTGAGTGACGGGAGGGGGGGGCAGGGCACAGCACTGCTTGAACGTGGTGGGAGGGGGGACTGTGGCTAGCGACACAACTGTCTGCACGTTGGGTGTGCTGTGATGCCATGTGCAGGCGCAGCAGGAGTTGTTGCGCCACACGCAGCAGGCCAGCCAGCAGGCCTCAGCACGCCACGCTGAGCTGGCGACCGCACAGCAGGCCCTGGCTGCAGCGCAGGCTGCCGCTGACACCGCCCGGCAGCAGCTGGCCGCAGCACACCACGAGGTGCAGGCGCGCACGGCACAGGTGCGCTGGCAAGGCAAGGGAGGGTCAAGGGAGGGCTGCATGTGTTGGTGTGCGTGTGCGCGGCGGCTGACGTGTGCTGTGCCCCTGTGTCCTTGTGATGTGTGTGTGCAGGCGGACGCCAGCCAGGCCGCGCTGCAGGGTCAGGTGCAGGCCGCACAGCGTGCGCTGGGGGCGGAGCAGGAGAGGTGTGGCGCCCTGCAGGCCGAGGTCAACAGGTGTGCGGGGCGGGGGCGGGTGGGCTCCACAAGGGGGGAGGGCATTGCGGGCTGCACGTCACAGTGTGGAGGGATGGGGCGTACACAGTGCCCCACGTGTTGTATGACTTGACGCTTGCTCCCGTGGTGTGCGCAGCTTGAGGCATCAGCTGGAGGCCGTGGTGGCTGCCGCTCAGGCTGGCCCCTCCGCCGCCCGCACACCCGC
>QAXK01007154.1:0-14316 GCA_004335735.1 Chlorella sp. KRBP
CGCACCTCGTCTCTGAGCAGGTTTTGGTACACCGAGTTGGAGCCCATGCGCAGCGCGTACTTGAGCGTGAGGTGCGTGGCAAAGGGCGTGAGGCCCTTCCACAGCGCCAGCGTGCCCTCCTCCCGGGCAATGGTCTTGCCGCACTGGAGGATGCCCTTGTACTTGCCGGCATTGTCCAGCTGCAGGCGCGTCTTGATCACGTCCATGGGCTGCAGCGCGCACGCCTGCGCACACCACATGCCACCACACACAATCATTGCCCTGGGACTGTCATGAGGCTTGCAGGCCTGCGCTCCACACCCATTGTCCTGTGTGAGGCAGGTCGCACACTGTCCCACATGCAGACATCGTGCACCCACTCACCTCGGCAACACCGCCGATGGAGCCGGCAAAGCCCTTGACGAGCGGGCTGACATGCTGGTGGCGGTTCTTGTTCTCCTCGGCCATCGTGGGGAAGCGGCGGCTCCGGACGAAGCTACCCTAGGGATGGGGGCGGCGAGGGACGCTTGAGCTCTGCTTGTGCTGCACGTACCAATGCACAGCAATGCAAGGACAGCAAGGACACGAGCACGCTCAGCGAAGTGGCGCGAGAACGTGTTGGATGAACGTGCACTTGTTGGCAGCGCGCAGCAGCTGCGATGAAGGTCGCGCGACGGCCGATGCCACGATGCTGCCCTCGTGCCAATGCGCTCGCTCTGGTGTGTGGGAGCTCGCTCTGCGCCGCACGGGCTTCCCTCCGCCGGTCGTGCTTCCAGCGTGGAGGCGTGAGTTCAATCTGCGCCCTCCCAGCGCCGCTCTGACCACCCAGCTGCCCTCTCCGTGTAGTGCCACCCCCGCCGAGCTGCTGCTGCTCTGCGAAGCCCCACTCTTGCGGCTCCTGGCTCACCTCCCCAACGGCCACACCAACGAGGACACGGCAGCGGCAGGAAGCTCTGGGTCAGCTGATGCGAGGACGTCCACTCGCCAGCTCTACTCACTGCGTCGTGCTTCATTGGCGACTCCATCACCCAAAACCTTAAATCTCTCTTCCATTGTGCGATGAATGCAAGAACTCCTTCACGGCCTCGGCCTCACGCACGCATTGCACCAGTGGCGTAGACTACAGGTTCAGCGGCGCCAGAGCTAGCGGAGAGAAGCGATCGTGCTTTTGCGGGCCTCGCACGCACGCGAACGCAGCAAACCAAATGCAGGCTCTGCAGCGACCATGCATGGGCGCGCGGCGAGCGGGCGCCACTGCCTCGCCGGCCGCTCGCCGCTCGGCTCATCTCATCGTGCCCAGGTGAGTCGCGCGAACGAGCCAGCCAGTCGCACGCACGCCGAGCGTGGGCAGTCGCTGCGGTCGCGCGTCCGCATTGCCGCCACTCGCGTGTTCTGCCGCCGCTCCCTACCTCGTCCTCGCAGCCGGCTCCCTGGTGGGCTCCTCGTCCGCGCCGCCCCAGCAGGAGGTGCCAACGGCGCTGATGGAGCCAAGGTAGGTGCAGCAGCAATTCATCGGCTTGGGCTGCGCACGCGTGGATGCAGTGGGCAGTGGGCGCCAGTGGGCCCATCGTCCAGACGCACGGATCCAGGCGCTCCATCGCTGCGGCGCGTCGCGAATGCTGCGCACGTGCAGACCGTGCAGCTCATCGTCGAGGCAACGCCCAATGGCAATGGGCACGAGTCGTCGCCCTCGCCCTCGCCGGTGCCTGCGGCTCCAGCGGCAGCTGCGGCACCAGCGCCTCCTCCATCCGTCCTGGTGCGTCTAGTCGGTGGAGGCGAGAGGAGGAGGAGGAGTGGGCCGCGACAGACGGGCCGCAGGCAGGCAGGATCGCAATCCTCGCCCGAGTACGCGAGTGCGTCGGGCCGCTTGGGCAGACGCTTGCGGGCTCCTGTCGCTCTGGCACACGTGCAGGACGGCGTCAAGATCATGCCTGCGCTTCAAGCCATCGCCGTGGGCCTGGCCATCCGGTTCCTGGCGCCCATCCCCTCGGGCGTGACTGAGCAGGTCAGGACCACGCTCGCAGCAGGAGGGCAGCGCCTGACGGGAATGGGAGGGGGAAGGGAGGCATCAGTGCCAGTGCAGTGCAGTGCAGTGCAGTGCAGTGCAGTGCAGTGCAGTGCAGTGCAGTGCAGTGCAGTGCAGTGCAGTGCAGTGCCACACGCCAGACGCCAACCGCCCGCTGCAGCATGGGCAGGAGGGGATGGCCAGGTGGTTGACTCGTCGCGCGTGCCACCACGCTTGCTCCGCCCTACCTCGCTACCCCGCAGGGATGGACGCTGCTGGCCATCTTTGTCACCACCATCCTGGGCCTGGTGCTGGCGCCGCTGCCCGTGGGCGCCTGGGCCTTCATCGCCATCACCGTCACGCTGGCCACCAAGACGCTCTCGTTCGCGCAGGTGCGGCGGCCGCACAGCTCCCCTCGCAGCAGCAGCAGCAGCAGCAGCAGCAACTGGAGCAGCAGCAGCAGTAGCAACAGCAGGGGCGACATGGCGGCAGCAACACAGGAAGAACACCGCAGCCATGGCAGCGAAGTTCGTGTCGCTCTCGTGTGCTGCTCCCAGGGCCAAGGAGAACGAGCTGGCGCCGCGCGCCTGAGGACCACCGCTTTACGTGCACAATGCGCACTCTGATGTGCCCCACTCTGTGCAGGCCTTCAGCGCCATGACCAGCGAGGTCATCTGGCTCATCGTGGTGTCCTTCTTCTTCGCCAAGGGCTTTGAGAAGACGGGCCTGGGCGAGCGCATTGCCAACATGTTTGTGGCGGCCATGGGCCACAGCACCCTGGGCCTGTCGCTGGGCCTCAACGTGGCAGAGACCCTGCTGGCACCCGCCATGCCCTCCACCTCGGCACGCGCTGGAGGTAAGCGCGATTGTTGCTGGGAGCGGTTGGGCCGTGGCCAGAACGTCCCGCCGTGTCTGGCTCACCCGCCCCAATGCGCTTACACGTCAGGAGGCCATATGCACGGTTGCCTGCAGCCTTCTTCAATTGCCAATCATCACTTGTCGTCGTGCGATGCTAATCGTGTGTAAAGGCAGCATCACATCTCGCACATGTGTTGTGCCTAACGCGCCCGCAGGCATCTTCATGCCCATCATCAAGTCCTTGTCCGAGACCGCTGGCTCGCACCCCAACGACCCCTCGCGCCACAAGATGGGCGCCTACCTGACGCAGTCTCAGTTCCAGACGGGCATCCACTCGACCTCGCTCTTCCTCACCGCCTCGGCGCAGAACCTGCTGTGCCTCAACATGGCGGCCGAGCTGGGCGCCGTGGTGCCCAACCAGTTCATGAACTGGTTCTTGGGAGCAGCGGCGCCCACCATCATTGGTGCGTGCGAGACGTGGTACAGAGGAGTGGGCAGGTGCCTGGTCCCCAATGCACGCAGCACGCTTGCTATTTACAACGCTGCAACTTTCACGTGTTCAGAGCCTCGTGGGCAGGGAGCAGGTGTGCTGCAGCGTGTCGAGTGAGCTGGCTTGCACACCGCGCGCGCACGCTCACCACGCAGGCACGCTCATCACTCCCTTCATCGTGTTCAAGCTTTGCAAGCCCGAGATCAGCGAGACGCCCGAGGCGCCAAAGGAGGCGCGCAAGCGGCTCGAGGCCAAGGGCCCCATGAGCCGCGACGAGTACATCATGCTGGGCACCATGCTGCTGGCCGTCACACTCTGGGTGAGTGCTGCACAGTGTCGCATGCCGTGGTAGAGACCGTGCTGTGCGCTGCGGCAGTTCGCAGCCGTGTGCGCCCTATGAACATTGCAACGTTTATGCGAACTTGCGGGGCTTGTCTGTAGCAATGCCTGCACGGCTTGGGCCGCAACCTGCGTGCCTCTGCCTCACCTGCCTCCCGCAGGTGGTGGGCCCGTCCATTGGGTGTAGCGCCGTGCTGGCCGCCATGCTGGGCCTGTGCGTGCTGCTCACCACGGGCGTGCTGAGCTGGCGCGACTGTTTAACCTACGTGCCGGCGTGGGACACGCTCATGTGGTTCGCCGGTGAGCGCATAGCGTCTAGTTTTGCGGGCGCACAGCCAGTGTGGTCAGGCGCGCCACCAGCATCACAAGCTGCCCTGTAGCTTCCTTTGTGGATCTGTGGGCCGCCGGTTGCTGCTGCAGAGCACCAGGCTTTGTGCGGAGTGGCCAAGCAATTGCCGTCGTAGCATGCGAGCGCCAGCACCCGACGCCTGCCTGCCTCCCTGCTCACCCACACCTGCGCAGTGCTGATTGGCATGAGCGGCCAGCTCAACTCGCTGGGCGTGATCAAGGCCTTTGCAGACCACGTGGGCGGCGCCATGGCCTCGCTGAACATGCATTGGATGCCCCTGTTCGGCTTGCTGCACTTGGCATTCTTCTACCTCCACTACATGTTTGCCAGCCAGACGGCGCACGTGGGAGCGCTCTACAGCGCATTCTGCGCGATGATGCTCTCAGTAGGTGAGTCCGGGCGGAAGGCTTTGCGGTTCGTTGCGTGTGATCTGCTCCTGCTGGCTGGCCGGCCGCCCCCGCCGCACACGCCGCCGCCACCGCCACACATGTTCATGCGGACCACCGCAGCACGATCGTGCATGTTGATATGGCCTGGGCCCACACCCTCTTGGTTCTGTCTGGTGGGCCTCGTGTGGGGCACCACCCCACACACTTGTGAGGCAGGCCTGAGGGCTCGGCGCTGATAGCTCAGTGCTGCAATGGCCGCTCCCGGTCCGTGGCTCCCTGATCGCAGGCGTGCCTCCCATCCTGGCGGCCATGACGCTGGCGTACAGCATCAACCTGTTTGGCTCCATCACGCACTACGCCTCTGGGCAGGCGGCCGTCTTCTACGGCTCAGGCTTCATGTCACTGGCAGAGGTGAGCGCACGTTGTGTGCATCAAGTGCACGGGCAAGCCATCTAGAGTCCTGCTTAGCTCATTTGCACCTCTCCCCAACTGCTCACCCGCGCAACGTGCAGGTGTTCAAGATTGGCTTCATCAACGCTGCCGTGGCGCTGGTGCTGTGGGCCGGCCTGGGCATGCCTGTGTGGAAGCTGCTGGGCTGGTACTAGATTGCCGTACCCCGCAGTCCTCTTACTAAACGTAGGGCTCCTGACTCATGTAGCTGATATGGGCTTGCACCTGCAGCAGACGACACGAAAACGTTTAGCCAGTCATCAACCAGCTCTTTTCTCCTTCCACGTGCGCCGCATCCCGCACCGATGTGCTGTCACGGGTGCTGGCAGGCCCCACCAACGCGTGGGTGGCATGCCGGCAGCTCGTGGGCGCACCTGCCGCTCTCATGTTGCGTGGGCCACTTGCGACGCTTTGTCTCTTCAAGTTTTAGTAGCGGCGGGCTTTTTGGCTTCATGCAGGGGTGACGGTCGCATGCTGAGCAACTAGTAGAGTGGATGAGAGCCAGTGTGGCTATGATGCGAGGCGCCTTGTGAGGCGAGAGCTTGCTTGACGGCATTTGGACGGCGGAGGTGGTGTATGTGCTGTGCGGCGGGGGCGGTGGGCCGGCGCTTTGACCCACAAGGGAAGGCGGGACCACACACCAGCAACAGCAAGCTGACCATCACGCGCTTGGGAGCAGCGCTTGGCCTCCCCATTCGCGCGCCGAGAGAGTTTTGCCTTGCCATGTTGGGCCACCGCCCAGTCTTCCCCATGTCCCTGCGCCTGAGTGTGCGAGTTGTGTGGACCAACGAGGTGTGCACGCCTCGCGCGGCTCAGCAAACTTCTTTTTGGACGGTGGGGCGCTTGTCCCGGCGTGGGTCACATGCTGCACATTGGTGCCGCTGCTCGCTCGAGAAATTCCAGCTGTCACTGACAGTCAAACCAGTCAAACAGCATGCGGAGCGTGTCCCCCCCTGCTTCTCGCGCAGGCAAAACGCGCAGACTCGCATCCCGCAGCACAGCACACGAGATGCAGACGCTCACCACCAGCACGAGGCCCTGGGCCGCGCGCGCCACTGGCTGCCGCGCCTCACCCTCCATCATCGCCGCGCCGCCCCGGGCCGACGTCCGGATGCGCTTTTCGCATCGGGGAGAGCAGCTCGTCGATCTGGCCAAGGTGCGCAGCCACAGCGCAGGCGGGTGCGCGCTGTGTCCGCGCCGAGAGGGATCCGAGGAGGTGATTGCCCCCTGACGATCCTTCGCAGGAGTTTGGGGCGGCTTGGGGCAACGCGCTCACCAACCCGCGCGTGGACCAGGCCGTGGATGCACTAGAGACCCTCTGCGCTCCTGGGGGCGTCGTCGTGCGGAGCTCGCATCCACTGGGCTGCCTAAAGGTGCAGGTGCGATGGGCGCCCTCCATCTGACTCAGCGCGGAAGCAGAAACCCACGCGTTCGGTGGTCCATCGCAAGCTTACGGGTGTGTACATCGGTGCACAATGCATCGCGCAGGGCCTGGACGGTCTGCGCCAGCGGCTCAAGAGCATGCACGCGCACGGTCACGCGCCGGCGGCCTCACCGCAGGCGCAGGTTGTGCTGGCGGCGGCGGACGAGCAGAACGACACGGCCTTCTGCCTGGTGCAGCTGCCGCGCGCTAGCAGGCTGGACGACAGGCCCTTGTACACCGTGCTCAAGTGAGTGGGGCGGCGTGCCCGCCAAACGGGGGCGGCCAGATGCAGCGGCCTCTGCACGCATTGCAGGATGGACATGTCTGCAGGACGGTCGTGCACACACGCGCCCTGCACGCTCTGCAGGATGGACGTGATGCTGGACGACGGGTGCCGCTGCGTCACCTCGGTGGTGGAGCGCGCACAGCTGCCGGCCTCCCTTGGCGCGGCGCCCGACGACAAGCTTGCTGCGCTGCACCTGGCCACGCAGCACGAGCGCAGGTACGTTGTGTGTGTGTGTGCGAGTGTAGCTTGCAAATGGGGTGGCCAGCGCAGGTAGGTGAGGATCGTCCGCAAGGGAGACGAGGCAACCGCATGTGCGGTTTGAGAGGCTGGCTAGTCAATGCGCACTCTTTCGTAGCTGTACCACTTGGCTAGCAATCCCTCTGTCGCTCCTGCTGCCCGAGTGCAGCGCGCCCTTCCCAACGCACCTGGTGAAGAAGTGGGCCACGCTGCAGTCGGCGGCGGCTGACCACAGCTGGAGGCGCATCCACAGCCACGGTGAGGAGCCATCCCGCAGTCGTCGAGAGGTGGTTGCGTGGCTGCGCGTGGCGGAGTGCTTGCAACCTGACACCGCCAACAGTTTGGTAATTCCATGCCGTCCAAGGTGGTCCGCCCAAAGCAAGGCGCACACACGCTCCCTCACGCATCACTCCTCATGCACGCATCACGCCAATCAACCGCAGGCGACAAGCGGGTGGGCCCAGGCAGCGAGGTGCACCAGCGCGTGCACAGCGCGCTGGAGGCGTGGGTGCGCGCGCGCGACAGCGGCACCGACACGTCCAAGGAGCTGTCCCAGGCCGGCTGCGGCCCCGAGTGAGTGCGCACCAGTGGTAAACCTTGCAATGACTGTCGCACCAGCCCTTCGGATGACGGTGTCCTTCTGTGGGACTGGCTCAGGAACCCTAGCACGTCCCTGCGGACGGCATTGCTCTCACTTCCTCTCTTCCCAGTCCCGGCCTCGGTTCCTTTGGTCTCACGGGCTTGGTCTCCTGCTGCTGCTGGTGCTTGTCACCGCCACCGCATGTGTCTGCGCAGCTTTGAGCTGCTGGACGCCTTCGGCATGGTGCCGCTGCTCTGCCAGCCTGTGCCCGAGGCGACGCTGCCGCCACGCGACGCCGCACACGCTGGCAAGGCCGCCATGGCCGAGCCCGAGGGGCCCGCCGCCTCCTCCGCTACCCCCGCCGCCGCCGCAACGGCACCGCAAGCCGGCCACGTGGGCAAGGCCGCACCTGGGGCTGCTGGGAGCCTGGGCGCGGACACGCCGTGCAAGGCATCGGGCCCACAGGTGCGTGTGTGTTTGTTGTTGAGCTTTACATCTTGGCGAGGCCATCTCTGGCAGGCAGAGAGGCTGCAGTGTGTGGAGCTCGCAATCGGTGTGGCCAGCCGCGGCGCTTGTTGTGTGTGCCACCGTGCGCTCTGGTGTGCTGCCACCATCGACCGCTGCACGTGTGTGATGCAAAACTGCCGCCCATGGCCTTGCGCACGGCACCTGTGAGGCGTTGGAACTGTTTACGGCACCTTGCTGTGCGCAGGTGCTGGACCTGTTTGAGGCGGTCAAGGGCGTCTACGATGTCGAGACCAAGGTGGTGGACATGGCCGTGTGCATGGATGAGGCGGCGGCCTTCACGCACTGGAGGAGCTCGCAGTGAGTACGTGTGTGTGTGTGTGTAGAGGTAGAGCTTGCAAACGGGGCTTCTGGCCGCATCAACCTTGCCAGCGTGTCGCTTGCATTGGGGCGGCTACACGGCGAGCGTGTGTTTGTGAGTGTAAGTGTGTGCTCATCACTCTCACACGCTAGAGGTGTGGACCGCCTGCACGCGCACGCGCAGGCGCAACCGCGTCACGGGCGTGGAGTGGGACATTGAGGGCATTGAGGTGAGCCTGAGGGGCTGGCGCTCACCTTGTGTGTGTGTGTGTGTGTGTGTGTGTGTGCGCTTGCAAACGGGGCGGCCCAGCCGCGGTAACCACGGATCAGCAGCAAGGAAAGATCAGGCACCAGCCCAGGCCAGAGCATGCAGTCACCGTGTCACAGTGTCAGTTTGCCTGCCAGGCCAGCCGGGCAATCCAATCACATGTGGTGGTGCGCACCGCAATGGTGGTCGTGTTGCAGGTGGACTTGCTGGACCCTCGCACCGGCACGCTCCAGGGCGTCTTTCTGTTCCGCGACCTCATGGACTTTGAGCAGGCCATGGTGGACGCCTGATTGAGGAGGCCTGAGGGGCTGAAGGATGTTGAGCAGGCAGGTGGTGGGACTGCGGTGGAGCCGCGTCTTGATCAGGCTGGTCGATTACTGATGTCCTGAGCATCGATGGTCCTGAACATGTTGTACATTTACGCAGGGCGTGTGTTGTACAGTCATTTGCTGCCCTTCTTGTGCTTGTGCGTGCACGCATGCCCGCACCGTGGTGGGACGGAGGATGGCGCGCACTGGCCGCATGTAGCCGCGTCTTGATCAGGCTGTGGGGTTCCTGAGCATGTAGAGTTGTACAGTGTTAGTCGTGTTGTACCTGCACGCGTCTCTTGCTTCCTTTCTCGTGCGCCATGGTCACGGATGCGTCCTCACGCGCTCATGCGCATGCGCAAGCGTGCCGGCAGGAACCTGAGTGTTTACAGAGCTGCAAAATGCTCCATCCTGCAGCAATTGGAGCAGCCTGTAGAGCCAGCTAGCGCCGCAGTCCACCAAGCACTCATCCTCTGGCTGGGAACTCGATGTCGTTCCCAGGCCCGCTCGGGGCGGGCGCCAAGGCGAGCAGGGAGGTGCGTGCGTGCGTCCTCCTCGTGCTCGCCGCGCGGGGAATTAGTGCCGCAGCTCTGGGGCAGCTGTCTTGTGGCAGGGCAGGTCAGACCTGCGCAGATCGGCACCTGGCCGCACGCGCAGGATGGCGGAGGGCTGCAGATTCTCAATCTGGACACGGGCGAGCACATGTCTTTGGAGGAGCTGGAGCCGCTGCCGCTGCACGGCAGGGTGCGCGATGGGCGTGTGTGCAGGCCGCCAGCAGGGGCGCGGCGTGGCGTCACGCAGCGAGGAACAGGGTGATGCTGTGCATACTGTGCACTCAATTGGCACCCATGAATCCGGCACGCAGCATCTGGTGTGCACCGTGTGCGCAGGCGTCCGGTGGCGGTGGCGGTGCAGCAGCAGCAGCTGGCAGCAGTGGGCGGGAGGCAGGTGCTGCGGCTGCAGGCGATGCATCCAAGGGCGCATTCAGTGGCACACTGCGCAGAGCGGTGCGTGGGCGGGCAGGTGGTGGTGGGCGGGGTGGGAGTGCGGCAGGTGGTGGTGGGCGGGGTGGCAGTGCGGCAGGTGGTCGTGGGCAGGGTGGAGTGCGGCAGGTGGTCGTGGGCAGGGTGGCAGTGCGGCAGGTGGTCGTGGGCAGGGTGGGAGTGCGGCAGGTGGTCGTAGGCAGGGTGGCAGTGCGGCAGGTGGTGGTGGGCAGGGTGGGAGTGCGGCAGGCGGTCGTAGGCAGGGTGGGAGTGCGGCAGGTGGTAGTGGGCAGGGTGGGAGTGCGGCAGGTGGTCGTGGGCAGGGTGGAAGTGCGGCAGGTGGTCGTGGGCAGGGTGGAAGTCAGGCAGGTGGTCGTGGGCAGGGTGGGAGTGCGGCAGGCGGTCGTGGCCGGGGTTGGCGGGCTCTGTTGGGCCCCTCTCTGCGGTGGCAGTTACGTGGTTAGGCAGGAGGTCAATTCAGCTTTGACCGTCTCGGGCTCAGGGCACACAGCTTTATCCTGTCCGCCCTGTCCGCCAGCCTGAGCTGTCACGCTAGTCCAGGGCCTTTTTCTTGCGCGTTGCGAACCACATCATTGCGTGCAGGTGGCCAAGGCCGCCAAAAAGGTGCAGGAGGGCTTGCACAGGGTTGAGGAGAACATGCAGGAGCGGCGCGCGGCCAGGGAGGAGCTGCAGCAACAGCAACAGCAGCAACAACTGCAGCTACAGCAACAACAGCAACAGCAGCAACGCAGTGCAGCAGCAGCATTGCAGCTCTCCACGCCGCCATACACAGCTGCTGCTGGCGATGGCGGCGGAAGCAGCATGGCCTTGGCCCTGCCTACCTCGGCTGCGTCCGCCACCGCCGCCGCCATCAAGCCCTCCTCTTCCTCCTCATCCTCCTCCACCACAGCTGCTGCTCGGGCCATGGTGGCGCATGGTGGCGGCTCAGCCCTAGGTGGGGGCACAGCGGCGCAGGGACCGATGGCCGCGGCCTTGGCGGCGCGGCAGCAGCAGTTGCAGCCCGCGGCCGCGCAGCAGCCGCCGCCGCTGCAGCCACTTCCAGCAGCTCAGCAACTGCTGCCGGCACTGCGCATGGCTGGCAGCGGCAGCGCGAGCGTCGCACCGCGCGTGCCGTCGGCAACCGCGCCCAACAACAGCTCCACACCCACCACTCCAGGCACCTCCTCCCAGCAGCAGCTGCCCATGCAGCACACCGCCACCCACCCGCAGCCTCCATCCACCTCTTTCCTCTCTTCCACCGCAGCACCACCACAGCAGTACCGCGCAACCGACGCGCCCTACACCCCAACCAACTCCCAACCGCCACTCCCAGCCACCGCCCACCTCCGCACCGGCGAGAGCCCGTCAATGCCAACAGCTACAACCCCACCCACCACAACAGTAACCCAACCCTCGCCCCCCCATGCCGCTACACCACCCTCAGGGCCTACCATGGACCGATCCAGCCTGGCGGTTTCTTCAACAGCCACCTTGGACGAGCGAGCTGTCGCCGAGCCTTGGGGAAGCATCCACGGGTGGGGGCAACAGGCCCCTTCCCACCACCACCACCGCAACTCCATTGACGCCGCCGCCACCACCCGCACGTCCCTAGCCACCGTCTCCGGCACGGTACCAGCAGCAGCAGCAGCGGCGATGCCAGGCGCCGGCAGCAACAGCGGCGGCGACATTCCCGAGGATCTAGAACCCTCGTCGGGGGCGCAGGCGCATGGGCGGGAGGGGTCAGTCACGCTGCAGGCGGCGGCCATGGCGTTGCAAGAAGGGTCGGCCAGCGCGTCGTCGTCGCCCTCCGCCTTCCAAGCAGCTTCCTCCGCCTTCCAGGCAGCTTCCTGGGGGTTCGCCAGCAGCCCTGCCGCTCCCATTCCGCACGCTGCCGCCCACCCCGGCTCGCACTGGCAGCAGCAATTGCAGCAGCAGCAGCAGCAGCAGCAGCAGCAATCACACCACAACCAGCAGCAGCAGCAGCAGCGGGAGCGGGAGCAGAGCCTGGTTAGTGGCAGCAGCATGGGCAGCCAAACCCTCATGGGCCCCCTGGCCATGGCGGCTGCCAGCAACGACTACAACACCACTGCCACTTACTATGGATCTGTTGGAGATCCGAGGGCGCTGAGGCGCTTGGACAGCGGAGGAGGGCTGACTGGCGGTGCGACGCTCGCTTCGTCTGCGCCCAGCAGCAAGATGGCTGCAGCGGGTGGGGTGGGAGGTGGAGGTGGTGGAGGTGTGGGCGGGGTGGGTGGGGCGGAGGGCGGCGGCAGGCGGTCCAAGGCGGCCATGTCGGCGCTGAAGCAAACCCTAAACTGGGGCAGGGAGAAGCTCGGCGGCCGCGGCGGTGCCGGCGGTAGAGGCGGTGACGGGGATGTCACCACTGCTGCTGCTGCACGTGGTGATGGTGCGGGTGGTGCGGGTGGTGGTGGTGCGGATGACGCGAGCATGGTGACCAGAGCGTCGTTCGACTGGCCAACCAACTCCCAACCGCTCGCGGCGGGCGCAGCACGGGGCGCGTCGCCACCCATCTCCGGGCGGCCCAGCGCCAACAACGACCTGCCTTCCCATGGTCAGGCTTTGCAGCCGTCTACAGCGGCGGGGGCGGGGGCGGCGGTTGGGGCGGTTGGGGCGAGTGAAGCCGGAGGTGCGGCTGGTGGTAGTGCGGTCCTGGGTGGCAGCGGCGGTCTGCGGGGTCGGTTGGAGAAGATTGGAGGGCAGCTGGCGAAGCGTGCGGAGGAGCGCAAGCGCCAGCGTGCGACCCGTCAGTCTGCAGCGGAGGCGGCGAGAATGGCGTCGGGCGGCGCGGGTGGTGGGTCTGCAAATGCGGGGCCCTCTGGCTGGCGCCGCGGCCGCCGTGGGGGGGAAGGAGGAAGGGCGGGTGGGGAGGAGGAGCAGGAAGACGAGGAGGGGGAGGAGGAGGAGGAGGGGGATGAGGAGATGGGGGATGGGAGGGGCAGTGGTGCGGGTGGGGGGAGTTATGGGTATGCGGGGACGGGGACAGGGGGGAGTCAAGGGACGGGATCGCCACGGGGGGGAGGAGCGTTGGCCGGGGCGGCGTGGGATATGGACGCGGGGTGCGGTGATTTGTCCGCGCCACTGCTGCCAAAGGTGCGTTGTGAGTCGTGCTGGTGGTGTGCTTGTGGGCTTTAGTTTGCTTGTTTTGTGGCGTGCGGGGGTGAAGGTGAGAGGAGGAGCGTGGGCGTGGGCGGCGTGGGATGTGGACGTGGGGTGCGGTGATTTGTCTGCGCCACTGCTGCCAAAGGTGCGGTGTGGGTCGTGCTGCTGCCGTCCTGCGCTGTGGCGGTGCTTTGCAGATCGTTTGCAGCCGTCGTTACAGGTCTCATATGGAAGGCCCTGCAGCACATCAAGTAGCAACGGACGTGTGTGCCATGATCAGGTCACCTTTGCAACTTGCCCACCTCACCTCACAGTCAGTCAGGTTGCTGCCTACATGTCCACCAGCAGCTCATGCACCCTGAGGAACTCTGTCGAATGACAAGGACACTCACACGGTTGTATGGTGGTGGACCCTCACACGATGTATAATGGCTGTGTAATATGTGTGCAGGCGGTTGGCCCGGCTGGACTGGGCCTGCCCGTGCGTACACAGAGTGCCAGGGGGGCCACGGCACCCGGCAGGCTGCTCGCCACGGTGAGCTAGGGTTAAGGTTAGGGTTAGCAGGGCCTGCCTGTGCGTACACAGAGTGCCAGGGGGGCCACGGCACCCGGCAGGCTGCTCGCCACGGTGAGCTAGGTTAGGGTTAGGGTTAGGGTTTCGTAGGGTTGTAGGGCCACGGCACCATGCATGCTGGTCGCCATGGTGAGGGCGCGGTGAACGGTTGCGGAGGAGCCGGCGGCCGTATCCTCACCTTCCTGCGTTGCCCGCAAGCAATAACATTCCTGCTCTCATCGCACGGCTTGCGAGGTGCGCTCGCACACATGGCGCAGTTCACAGCGGTCGCCAACTTGGGGCAGCGTACTCCACGAGGCGCCAACCCACGCTGCATGCGAATTGTGTCCGGTATTGGTATCTGCTTGCCAGACATGGCTGTCCCAGATGTAAAGCTCACCACACACACATTGCCGCGCCGCGTTCTTTGCAGGTGCGGCTGGTGCAGAGCCTGCCCGCGCACGACGGCGTCATCTGGACCGCCAAGTTCAACCCTCAGGGCACCATGCTGGCCACCGGAGGGCAGGACGGGGTCGTTAGGGTTTGGGCCCTAACCCTACCCCTGCAGCACCAGCAGCAACACTTCGCGCTGCTGGACACCACCCACAGCACCCACAGCACGCTGCCAGGGCAGCCCAGCAGCGGCGTGTTCCAGCTGCCGCCGACTCCGCAACAACCGCTGTCCAAGCCCTGGATGCTGCAGCCTCAGCCCTCGCACCCGTCCTCCTCCTCCTCCTCCGCACCCCCCGTCCCCCCTCCCCCTTACTCCTCAGCATCCGGCTCCGGTGGCGGCGGCGGCGACGGGGCATCCACCATCACCACCTCAACCGCCGCTCAACCGAACCGCAACCAACCGCCAACCGCCGCCGCAACC
>QAXK01007160.1:0-18558 GCA_004335735.1 Chlorella sp. KRBP
GACTAGACAAGGTATTGCACACATCAGCCGGGAAGGTATTGCCCAAGATAGATATTGCCCAAGATATTGCCCAACTTCAGCCCCTTCGTGCAGCAGCCACAACCTCTTGCCTGCAGCTGCTGCAGCGACACCTTGTCATCAGTGGCATCCATGGTGTCATCCCTGCGCCCATCTTGTGTTCCACTGTGCTGCAGGCTGCACTTGATGAGCTGCTGCTGGCTGAGGAGAGCTTCAGTCTTGTCACACCATCGCTGTTGGAGAGCATCGACAACCTCGCCATGCTCCTGTTGGACATTGTATGGTGAGCAACAGCTTTGAGTTGAATGCAAAATGTGAAATCCTGTAGCATATGTCACACGGCTGCTGATGGTACCTGCAACTGAGGCTGACACTGTGCCCAAGTCACTGATAGTCCTTTACAAACCTGTGTCTGAGGCATGTCTGGCATCCCTCATGCTGTGTGCTGTTGTGTCAACAGCGCTGTTTGCCAATTGTTGACATCACTGGGCAAAGTCTACAGGCAAGCATATCAGATATCCAATATGTCAGTTTCCTGAGTGGTCCAAGCGTTCATGCTGTGCTCTGCAGGTGCTATTACAAGCTGAAGGACATCAGCAGGCTGGGTGTGTGTGGTGAGCGCCTCACATCAGCAAGGCAGAGGCTGGAGAAGGCTCATGGGCCTCACCAGGAGCGCCTCAGGCAGCTGCATGGCAACTTCTCACCAGAACTCACTACGTGAGTCACGCAGTTCTCACTGGAACACACACATACACAGCAGAAGGCGTTGCTGCTGTAGCATGCTGCGGCAGGCATGACCTTGTGAATGTATGTGTGCATAAGCATGTGCGGCTTCAAAGCTAGGCCACTGCCATGGTACAAGTATACAGCCGTATGAACAATCAGTGGCACCCATGCGTTGTTGCATGTCGGCAGTGGTGTCTTCCACTCAGCAGCTGCAGGACTCCAGGTGCAGCTGCTACCAGGCAGCGCACAAGCGGCAGGCATGCAGCAGTATGACCAAGTGTGGCCACCCTTTGCGTCCACAAAGCACCTCTGCTGCCAGGACAGGCATGAGTTCGCAGCCTGGGTCCTGCACGTGTGTTCATGCTGGCATGCACCCTGTGTTGGGTTTGCCATGTAGTGTGCTGTGCTGACTGCAACTATCAGGTATGTTCGGCTTGAGCTGCTGGAGGGGGTTGTAGCCTACCACAGTGGTGAGCACCAGCTGGCACAGAAGCAGCTGCAGTCAGCGCTGGCGCGCTGGCAGAAGCTGCAGGTGTGTGGGCCGGAAGGTCAAAACTGGCAGACACATGTGCATGTGCATGAGCATGGTCAACAGCTTCCAGCCAGTGGTGCTGGAGTGCTGTTGTACAACGTCTGGTCCCAGCGGTCTCTGTCTGTAGGGCCGTGTGAGTGTCTTGTTCTGCACGAAACACAGGCCATCTGCAAACACCTTGCACTGCCCCCGTGTTGCACGAGTGCATGCTTGACACTGGCATGCCTGCTGCCACGCACCATCATGATGCCGGCTGATGTCTGCTGCCACACGCCTGATGATGGAACATGATGTTGTGTTGCAGCTGTCAGAGGACGCCCTGTTGCAGCTGGCAGAGCTGGGCTACAGCAGCAAGTCCTCAAGGCGCGCCCTGCGCTTCAGTGGTGGGGATGTGGCAGCTGCCGTTGACTTCCTTACTGCACAGGCAGAAAAGAAGCAGGTGCGGGTTGGTGATACAACGCAGCTGCTGTAGAAGCTCAGGCTGATTCCTCACCACCTTGGAAATGTGGGCTTAGCATATGCAGCACACCCATGTGTAGTGTTGCCCATACATGCCGGCAGTTGTGCAGTACAACAGCACTGTACTGTAACAAAGAGCATAGTCTGGCTGCTGCTCACTGTTCCAATGAAACATGACTCTTCTGAGGACGGATGCCCCGTCCACATTGTCAACCGACACGTGCTGCCTGTTGAACCCAGCCTGTGACCACACCACACCACACCACACCACACCACAGAAGCGCAAGGAGGAGCGCTCCAAGCAGAAGCAGTGGCTGCAGGACCGCGTGGTCTACGGCAAGACTGAGGGTGGCAAGTATGTAGACCAGCAGAGCCTTGAGCAACTCATAAGCCTCGGGTATGAGCTGCCTCTGGCTGCAGAGGCACTGCGGCAGGTGGGTGCACGCTGCGATACGCCCCACGCGTGCTCTGTGACACGGGCATCATTGCTGATCGGTGTTTCAAGAGGCTGTGTCTGGAGCCTGGCAGCTTGCCTGGCAGCTTGCCTGGCAGCTTGCCTGGCAGCTTGCCTGGCAGCCTGCTAGCACGGGTGGCTGCTTCTTTGACAACCTTATTGCATCAGAGCTGCCCAGGCGCTGAGACTGTTCAGCTCGCCCATCCTGCCCAGGTTAGCACGCTCCTTTTAAGAGCGCACGTCACAGTCTCTGGCACGCGTGCAGAACTCTCGTGTTGCTGCGAAGCCGTGCGTGTACCTGTGCTGCTGTGCCCTGCTGTGCTGTGAGCAGGCTGAGAATGATGCCAATGCTGCTCTGGACACCCTCACCAACGCAAGACAGCGCGCCGCGCTGCAGCTTGCACTGGCCACACAACAGGTGTGTGGGGCGGCAGGATGGTCTGACCATGCATATGCACCTCGTGTTTCAGACTCTAATGGGACCCCCAGTGTTCCTGTCTCTCTATCTGCTTGAATTGGTGCTTCAGACGCCGCACAGCATGAGTATGTCCCTGCAGTGGGTCAGATAAGGCCATTTCAGGTGGCCGACAACATTGCCTCGTGCCACAGCTGCTCACGCAACTTCCTGCCATTGCCACCCCCTTGATCCATGTCTGTTGGGTGCCTCACAGGCCATCCAGGATGAGTTTGGTCCCCAGTGGGTGAATGACCGGCACGTCAGGCGGCTGGCGGAGATGGGGTTTGAGGAGAAGGCTGTCAGGGTGGCATTGGCAGCAGCAGGGGACAAGCTGGATCCTGCGCTGGAGCAGCTGCAGGTGTGGTGGGAGTGGGTCTGAGCAGGGGCGGCATGCGGGCCTGTCACTTTTCTGCTTTATTGAGGAGTTGCGGGCAGGTGGGAGGCAGCTACGCCAAGCTTTCTGCTACTGCTGCGTACTTCAGGCAGCAGGTGTGTGGGGGCTGCCCTGGCCAGTGGGATTCTCAGATGTGGGTTGGACAATATCAGCTTTTATCATTGTCTTACAGTGTGGACGGCAGGTCACAAGTTGGGGTTTGCTTTCGATTGATTGGGTTGAGCCCCCTGCTGCTTGTATGCTGCTTCTTGCAGGCCATGGGCGAAGAGGCCCGACCTGCAAAGGTGCAGAGGATGGAGCAGGACACCGCTGTTGACCAGCAAGCAGATGAGTGTGCAGGCCCAAGCAGCAGTGCACAAGCAGAGGAGGCCGCTGCTGGGGACGCTATGCATGTGGATCATGCAGGGGACGATGCTGCTGCTGCTGCTGCTGCTGCTGCTGCTGCTGCTGCTGGGGGTGGGGGTGGAAGTGGAGCCGGAGATGGTGGTGGTGACGCAGTTATGGGGGGTGAGTCTTCAGAGGATGATGATATGACAGCAGAGGTCATACGGACGGTCAAGGGGAAAGATCCATTGGCGGCGTACGACATCGATGTGGACGAGGATGGGGAGGCGATTCAGCTGTACTTGTCGATGTTGGGCAGCCATGCAGCAGGCAGCAGCACTGTTGTCAGCTGAGTTGGATCCTCCTGTTTTGTACATCAAGTATCATACTTTGTTTCATGCAATGTCTGCAGAGGTTTGATGAGCATCTGGGCTGGTCCTGCATTGTGCATTGGAGGTCAACTGATTAGTAACCCCATTTGACTTATCAAACACGGGACCTGGTTGATGAATGTACCCTCAAAGGCAGTCGAGTGGTCTTCACATGAGACTTGGCAGGATCCTGATGCGCTTGCGTACATGCCAGAGCTCGTCTTCATAGCACCGTCATGGATCACTGGCGATGCCGGTGCTCCCGCAATGCCTGCGCCACCTGCTTGTCTCTTTTGCTTACTTCATCGTTATTGGTAAGTTTACCAATTGGTTTCTGCATTGCAACAACAAGGGGGCCAGGACTGATGCTGAGTTGTCCCACATCAGGTGACAGCTGATGCACACACTGCTCCACAGCGGCAGTTCTCAGTCAAGCAGCTATTCAAGGATGCGAAACGCTTCATCAAGCTCTTCTACTACCACATAATTGGTAAGCCTTGTGATCAACAACATGGTGCTTGCGCATGGACCACATGTGCAGCAGCCCCGTGCATGCACAACAGCTTACATATCACCATACCTCCACAGGTGGCGTCAGCGCCTGCAGTGCCTTGCACAGCAATCAATCGGCCTGGAATGCAACATCACGCCATCACAAGAAAATGAATTCCTGTTGCTTGGCCAGTACATGTACTGCACAGCAGTGGCGAAAGACCTGGCCAGGCAAGGCCCAAGCACAACACAGCAACTCAACGCATCATTAGCGCAACCCAAGGTTGACAAACAGCATGGTTTCACGCACAATTGCTGTCTTATGTGTGACTGCTGTTGTAATTGCCACTCTGCAGGCCCCAGGCTGCTGCAACTGCGCTACAAGCTGACACTCACAACATACCGCCTCGCAAACACAGTATGGAATGTGAAGCTGCTCTGGCACTACTGCACCCGGCCCCTTGTGCAAGGGCATGCGCGGCTGAGCAAGCACTTCTACCCATACATACAGCAGCTAGCAGGCCGGAGCCTTACCACAGCAGACACACAGCTGCTGGCACAGGCTCTAGCCGTTGCTATGCCCTTGGCAGCGCTGCTACTGCTGGCGCGCGTGCTGCTGGCGCAGCGGCGCCGGTTGCGGCAGTGAAGCTGCGGCAATGGGCTGCCGACTGCCGAGGCGTGTGCCCATCGGGTTGTTCCATGGGTTGGCATCTGTGGGAGTGTTGGTTGGCTGTGGGGGAACCTGCAGGCTGTGGGTGCAGTCCTGCACAGTTGTGTGGGGCTGAGTGATCCCTGCCTGCTGGCATCTCATCTTGTACAGCAGCTGGAAGCTGCATGTGCGGATGCCCAGGGGATGTTGCTGTGTTCCAGCAGCTGATGTATGGGCTGTACACATGGTATGTTGCGCCTCACTGCTCTGGAAGAGCATCCCGGTGTGGGGCCTTGTGTGTTGCCCCTGTGTACAGCACCTGTGTAACCTGGCCCTTGATGTTCGTGGCCTGTCAACTGCATTGCACCCTCTGTAACTTTATGATGACCTGTCACTACTGTGGTGGCTGTGCTCCGTCCACGAGCTGCTGTAGCTGCGCCTGCAGCTGTTTGATGCCTTGGCCAATGCTGTCCATGGCTTCCTGGCCCCGCAGCTGCCTGTCGAGGCGCTCCACGCCCTCCACAATGTTGCGTGCCAGCTGCAGGACAGCAGTAGCAGCAGTGCAGACAGCAGCAGACTCACTCAGCAACACGCGAGTGCCAAAAACATCAGCAACAGCCGGGCCGATGGTGCTGCTGTTGGCCCAAGCATGATGCGGGGCAAGCAGGCCAAACAGCAGTCCCAGGAAACTGTTGTGTGTGTGTGCTGCGCCTTATGTTGACCCCTGCTCACAGCCTATCAGGATATCTTCGAGTCAGACCCCCACCCCCCTGCTGGCAACATGCCACTGTAGGCTGACACAGCTAGCCAGCTACCTTACCTCTGGTTCCACCCCCCTGTACTCTGCCTCATAACGCAGGTCGCTCCTGAGGCTCTTGAAGGACCCCTCGCGCAGCTGCATGCGCGCATTGTCGTATTGCTGTATCTTGACCAGCAACTCAATGCGCTGCAGCTGCTGCTGTGCACCCTGTGGCATTGGGCGCAGCAAGAGAGTGGTGGGGGGACATACGTCATGAGTATGGTGGGGGGGACATACGTCATGACATACACCATCAAGTCATGATGCGCAAGCGCGCTTGTCACTGCCAACGTGTCTGCTGACTGCATGGTGAGGCTCAACATGTTCTCATGAGAGATATCCGGAAAGCATCACAACAGCAGCTGCTGCCTACCCAGGTAGTGCTGGTTAGCAGAAAGCAGCACAAGGCGCTGCCACAGGCGCAGCCTTGTTGAGAGGGCCACACTCACCGCAAACCGTGCTGCTAAGGCACTGCCAGGGTCCTGTGTGCCAAATTTCTGCTTTGTTTGCTGTATCTGCTTGAGTTGGCTGACGATGGCTGCATTGGTGTCCAGCAACACCAGCTGCTGCTGCGGCAAAGGTGCTGCATGGATTGGCTGGCAACACATGAGAAGACCTGCAAGGGACCCAAAAGCAGGACTCAATTTGAATTACTGTCTGCTGTTGGTGCAGCAGACGTTCAGATCCCGTGTGCACACCGCTACTGTGAGTGCTCATTGGCTGACTTGTGGGTCTGGTGACTGATGGACACCACTCACTTGCAAGGCTCGCAGCAAAGGTAGGAAATGGTGTAAGTTGCCTGACACGCGCTGTATCTGTCAAACATAATCCATCCTGTTGCAATGGTGCTGTTGCGTTGTGCTGCTGCGACTTCTTTGCTTGGCAAACCAGCACTTGACGCCTACTGTCACTGCCACACAAGCCTGGTCTGGCTTGACCACGCGCCGTGCCGCAGGCGTGCATAACAGTCAAATATTCAAATATTCAATCGATGGTGGCTTGGGTGGCAACAGAGCTGCACTGTGTACGGGCAGACACGATGTTGGCAACGATCTCAGGCAACAAGCGTGGAGGATACTCAAAAGACTGCCCCAGGGTGCTCACAAACTATAGAAAACAATCAACCCTGGCGATTGAGGTCGGGCGAAAGGCGTTAAAGTTTCAAATGTGTCTAAATTTCGTGTTGAACGGTTGTTGTCCTGCTGACCTGAGCTAGGACCAGTCCGATGGACGCTCTGCGACCTTCAAGTGCACTAAACAGACGTTAATTGAAACTTCCAACGTTCTGATGGGTTTTTGGGGCCTCATACACGCATTCTTTGCCAGAGCCCTATGCCCAGTGTTTGACTGCAATCCGAATTGGTTTGAGCTCAATCGAGCCATCACCCCCGGCCTCCATATCTTGCCTCGCACGGATGGATGCATTCCGAAGATGCTTCCCACTTTAATCCAGGAAGCTGACCCTGCACCACAGCACAGCCAGCATCAACAGAAGACAGTACGCCAGCAGCCACCAGCCATGAGCTACAGCTACGGGCCTACAGTCATTTTTCCAGCTTTCAGCATGGGAGAGCCCTTTGGCATCAGTGGCTACGACGCCAAGGAGAACTATGGTGCCTTCCAGGGCATGCATGCTGTGAAGGTGTGTGTGCCGCTGTGGTGTCGCTCGGCCCTGAGAACCCGTGGAATTGGTTCTGAGATGCTGACTATAAGTCTCTATCTCGCAGGAGACCTTCTCTGTGTACGAGGAGAGCAGTGACCTCAAGATGCAGCAGGTAAGGGCCTGCTCTGTGCTCTCACAAGTCCTGACGTCGTTCTGCAAGAACGAGGCTATTAAAATTTCTGTTCACTGCTCACAGGTGACGTCAACGTCCACCCGTGTACCGTTTGCCGAGAGGCAACAAAACTCAACATCGACAACGTCCCAGCCCGCAGCAAAGCGTGCAAGTGGTGAGTTGACAGGGCGTTCACAGCCAACTATACCCCGTTTAGAACAACAGACTGACTGCAGCTGCTGTCGCTGTGCAGGTGCTGCCCCACGCAAGCGTGTTCCACAGTGGACGGATATTGATGCTGAGAACAAGGACAACCCCCTGGCATGCAGCGAGTATGCGCAGCAGATCTTTGAGTACCTGAACAGTGCTGAGGTGGGTCGAGGTGGCTGTTCAAGTTGTGCCCCGGCCAGCTGCAGCTGTAGAAGTGCTTGGGTTCCAGTCCAGCAGCTGCTGGAAAAGGCATCTGCCTGTGCTGGCTGTAGTCAGCACGAGTTGGTTTCGGGCTCTTTATCACCTCAATCTGCCCTGAGGTCACAGCCAAACGAAGGTTATTGCTGATCAGCAGTCTGTATATGTAGCCCTCCACTGGCAGAAGCAGCAACTGAGCAGCCACTGCAACTCACGCACTGGTCACTTGTGCAGCACTGGCATTCCATGCTCTGACACCCCTCCTGGTTTTCCTGCTGCTGTTGCAGCTGGTGCACAGGCCAAACCCCGGCTACGTGGCCAATGTGCAGCATGAAATGTCCCCCCATATGCGCAAAATCCTGGTGGACTGGCTGGTGGAGGTGGCCCAGGAGTACCGCCTCAACTCTGACACCCTGCACCTCACAGTCAACCTGCTCAACCGCTTCCTGTCCCTGGAGCCAGTGGCACGCGAGGAGCTGCAGCTGGTCGGCATTGCCTGCATGTGGATTGCATCCAAGTTTGAGGAGATCTACGCACCCACAGCCCGCAACTTCTGCTACATCACGGACAACACCTACGACCAGGCACAGCTGGTGGCAATGGAGGCACGCGTACTGGAGCGCCTGGAGTTCAGGCTCGCCCTGCCCACCTCCAAGACCTTCCAGAGGCGCTACCTGCAGGTGTGTACCGATCTACCCCTACAGCACAACCATACGGCAGTATGCTTGCTGGATGGTTACATTGCTGCAGCACACCATTGTATCCTGCTTTCCCACAGCCAACAGCAGCGATCACAGTTGTGCAAGGTCTGCTCAGGGTGTGGCACCTGCGCATGGGGCATAATGCATACACCACCAGCTTTTGGACACTGCTCCATTCTCACCCCGCCCACACATATGCCCTCACTCCCGCCCTTCTCCCTGCAGGCAGCATCAGCAGACGAGGACCTGCACTACCTGGCAGCCTTCCTGCTGGAGCTGCACCTCATGGACGAGCACCTCATGAACTACCTCCCCAGCCAGCTCGCAGCCGCCAGCGTGTACCTCGCGCGCACCATGCTGGGCCGCAAGGCCTGGGACCCGACCCTGGCCCACTACAGCCGCTACGAGGAGGCAGCAGTGGTGCCCATCGCAGCAGAGCTGGCCTTCACCCACGCGCAGCTCCAGGCCGACGGCGGCTTCACAGCAATCCTGGAGAAGTACAGCAGCGAGCGGCTGCGCAGCGTCTCAAACCTGGACGTCTGCGAGGCCATCCTGCCACACAGCGAGCGCTGGGTGCAGTACAAGCAGCAGGAGGCAGCAGCAGCCTCCATGGCAGCAGGCAGCAGCACAGGAGACGACAGCCCCCTCGCCGGCTGCTTCTGCAGCGACATGAGCAGCGACATGGACCTCATCTGAGTGCTCCACTGGCGCTGGTTGTGGCTGTGGGCCTGTCTTGTGGCTAGTGCTGGGCCCCCGGGCATTGTGTACTGCTGGCGAGTGTGTGTATGCATGTGATTGACGTGCGGCTTGCATCCTGACCCACTTTGGAGTGCCTGTTGCAATGCTGCGTTGGCTGGCCAAGTAGCGGCGCGTGGTGCTGCAGGTTGCTTCACGAGGCAGTTGCCCAGGCAGCAGAGCTTCCTGCGAGGCACTTTTCCCTCTGTACATATACTCGAGAGCTCGGTCTTCATGATAGCTGGCTGGGGCTGTACATTCCTTCCTTAGTGCGCGCTGCTGAAATACGCAGTGCTCTGTGTCCCTGTCGTTTGTGTTACAATCTCCGCAGCCCCCTTGTGTGAGGCTTGGAGCGATGCCAAGGGCCACCACCCAGTGTGGCTGGAGGCAAGATTTACGCTCCCCACTCCTCCATTGCACCCCTTGTGTGGGCTGGAGTGTGTATTGTGGTCCCTGTCAAGCCCTCCTTGCCCCGCTGGCGGCACCTGGCTGTGTTGCTGCTGCTGTGCTGTAGTGTGCTGGCATTGTGGCACCATTGTGGCCCTCCCTTGTCCAGACAAGGTCTCCCTGCATTGCCCGCATGTCGCTGGGCTGACCCCCACTTCATCGACACCCCTGCGGTGTGCACTGGTGGCAAGTCCTGCGGCATGACCTGCCCCTGTGTCATTGCCAGCTGTGCTACGTTCTGTGCACTCGTGCGTCCCGTGCGCCCAGTACCCGACTGTCACCGTTTGCATGACCAGCAGTTTGCTGACAGACGTGACTGACTGCAGCGGCCATTCGTATCTCCATCAATGCATCTGCGCCTTGTGCTGAATGACACTGGATTCTTACACATGTGACCTTGGGCAGCCACAAGAACTTGTGCCTGTTGTGCTTACGCATGGCCTAGTAGCTTCTGCATGCTGGCTGTGCTTGGCCTGGTGCTGGTGCTGTTCTGGTCCTTTGCGGGGTGCACCCGGCGCCCGTCCCTCGGTTTGCATGCTTGCGGTGCCGCCGGCACACAACTCAGTCGTTCGTTGCCACGCAACGGTGTACTCGGCGGTGCTGTCTGGTGCAGTTGGCATGCTCTGCGTGCCGTGCGGTCGCATTTTGCTCGTGCCTGTGCTCAAGGTTTTGTGCAGCAGCAAAGCAAACACCCAGGGCAGGGAGGCCTCCTGCAGCATGTTGCACCTGACACTTCAGTGCAGCATGCCAATGTGGCTGAGCTCAGTCAGCTGGGTGCGTGCTTTGTTGTGATCTCGTAGGTAGGCAGGCTGCTCATTTCATTGGTGCTGACAGTATGCTGGCTATGTGTGTGGTGCATCGTTTGCAGACATGGTGTCAGCTATCAGGTGCATGTGCCTTGGTAGTGGTAGGAGACCTTCATGTTTCATTTGGAGGTTCGCAGGTTGTCAGTGGGAGACTGCGTGTGCATGCATCTGTCGTGCTTGTGGCTGGCTGATGCCACGATGAACGCGTTTTGTAACAGAAAGAACGAGTGCATCACGTTCCAAACAACTGTTTTGACAGTATAGAAGCTGCTGCTATGTCAACAAGCCAGATGGGTGGTCCATATGGACATGGAAGCATTATCGGCAAGGAAGTACAGCCTACTCTGATCTCCAGAGCCAAAGAATTTCGAATCATCGTAGGCAGAAGTATACAGCTTGCAACGGAGCCCAAATCACACTGTTTCGAAGGTCCTGAGTCCGCTTGTAATTATCACTGAAGAGGTGTGTACCAGTGCAGCTGTTGCCTGCAGGTTCCAGAGTTTGGAACTGAAACCTCTTGCCAGGTTCCGCTGTGTTCCAGTACTTGCCGCAGTGCTGGCCCGACACAAAGCTTGCGAAATTCAAATTCGAGTTACGTTCTTCAACAAGTGATAGCAGTCCAATTGCCTGCAACCTACGCAGAGATCGTGATATATACGTGAAGGAGTGCCGGTTGCTATACACCAGCCTCACTTACTGGGATAACAAGGTAAAAAGTCTATTATTATGCGCGTCATGTGCTAGCCCGTGCCCGGAGTATCCCCACACTCTTTGGACGTGCTCCGACAGTATCGGAAAGCAGATTTCCGACAATTCAGAGCATGAATTGCGACTGGTTCAACCACTCACATGCCAAGAATTGCCGTGATAGCATGAACCGGCCCGCGCAGTGTCTGCTGCGTGGATGAAGACGTATGTCAACAGCTGATCTCTTTCAGGCCCAACAGGGCTCATGAATGCCAGCAGACCCATTCAGCCTGGTGCTGCTGCCAGCGTATCTCATATCCCATTGTGTCGGGGGGTTTCATGCACTGCTGCAAAACTGCAGACATGGACTTTGAGGAGCCAATGCCACGCACAGCGTCGAAGACGCTGCCCATGGACATCCAGCGAATGTGAGTTGCAGGTGCCTTGCGTGCAGCAACGGTGCTGTCCAACCAGAAGCAGGCGTCGGTATGCACAATTCAGTCACATCCAGGTTGCAGCACTTGCACCAGCAGCCTCGGCACCTGCATGGCACTTGGCCCTGGTATTCCAGGCCACAACTCCTGCCAATCATGCCAGCTGGTGCCTCCTGCTGTCACCAAGTTCAATCAAAGCTGTGGTATTGCCAGTCCAACCGCAGCTGACAGAGCAGGCTACGCTCAACACCTTCACACCATGGACTCGAACCAACACACTGTTGCGGCGTGTGCTGCAGGGCATCCATTGAGCACAACACATGCGCAAGGGAGGGGCACTGCCTGAGCCCCACAGAGAGGGCTGTCATCCTGGATGCAGTGCCCATGTCCGAGAAGAAGTTGATGTACAGCGCATCCCTCCGAAAGTGAGTGTAGCCAATTGTGCCTGGAGAGTCGATGCCATGGGCCAGTGCCATGGGTCACGGGCCAGCAGCGATCGTCACAGATGCCAAACCACACTGCAATGCCTCGCCCTTGCTCATCCCTACGTCTTGCCAATCCCACATGTGCCAGCACTGACACTGATGACTTGGCTTTGCCGTGTGATCGTCGGTGGCACGCACTCCATGAAAGCAGTTGTGGCAGCAGTGCAGGAGTTGCGCTCAGGGGTGCCTCAGCAGTTAGGGGCCTTCACCAGGTGCTGGTTGCCAGCACAGGTGTGCGTCTGTGAGAGCATGCACTGGCTGGCATGCAACTCCGCTGTGCGTACGTGCTTACATGCTTCTGTTCTGTCCGCCTGCCTGCCTGCCTGCCTGCCTGCCCTGTTCGTCCCGCTCATCTGCTGCTGTGTTGAACACAGGCGCAGCCTGGATTTCCCCCTGCCTGACCAACCCTGAGTGATGGTGTCTGCTTTGGGGCAGTCAGGTTGAGGCCACTGAAGAAGGCAGATCACTTGGGTACCTGGTCCAGCCATGATGTTGGCAAAGACGGAGTGATGCCACACACACTGAAGTCTTGGAAGTCACGAGTTGCAGTCAGTAAGGAGGTTGGTGAGCAGCCGCTACTCTCCCGCTTGCAGGATCGTACAGCTGCGTTGTGATGCTGTTGATGAACGGGTGCTTATTGGGAGGCTATGAAAGACATGGACCTCCCAGAAAGTTGCGTGAGCCCTCTACTGTCTGTGGCATGTTGATAGAGCTGGTCCCCTGAAGGGCCCTTGTTGCTGCCTACCGCCATGCGTTCGACATTCACAGTGCTGCACACCCAGCACTCTTAGAAGGCGTTGTGCAGTTGTTGTGGTGCCTATATGTGATAGTCTTGGGCTTTGTAAATGGTGAGATGGGTTGTGCACTGGGCTCAAGTAGATTATCGCCTGTACCCTCCTGTACAGAAGTGCGACAGCACTAGCAGCACTGAGACACTGAGACGCATGCCTACGAACTTGATTTTGATGGTGGTGACAAGAGTTTTGTTTGATTGTTGTGACTGGGTGTTGTTCGTGGGCTCGTTGGTGATACCATCTGCACAACAAATCACATACAGTTGGACAGCAAGTCCCAATTGGCTCTGTATGTCTGTGGCGAGGCAACTTGCAGTGGTATGCATGCGCTGATTTCACCAAGTTTTTGTCACCGGCTCTTTGTGAGCACTCTGCGTGCGAAGGCATGCCCCATCACGCCTCCTCAGGCCTGCATGCGACTGCCAGATTCGAATGAGGTGTTGCTTTCAACGTGTGCTGCATCCTTCCTGTCATGTCAGTGTCGGCTGTTGGTAGTCACTGTGGGTCATCCACAAGCCTCAGCAACCATCTACATCAACAGTTTTACCCTGCATTGAGTTCACTATGAATTTCACTGGCACGTCTGTTTGTATGATCAGGGTCCAATGTTGCCACATCAATGCTGGGTGGGACAGCCTTGCGGCACGTGTACTTCACTCAATGGGCTGTTTGCTGAGCTGCTTGACAGAGCATCGCGCGCCCCTGCTTGATGTGAATGCGCCATGTTGGTGGACATGCTAGCTGCTGTCTCCCTAGTGGCTGGTGCTATGTGCTGTTGTGTGCTGTTGGGATGCTGTGTGGGTACAGGTGTTTTCTGAGCCCTCTGCACAGCCCGCCTACACCTTTGGTAGTCCTTTGCAAGCACTGCTGCGTTGTTGATCGGGTGCGACGTCTGCTGTGTGCTGTCGAGTATGTTTGTTGATGCAAGTCATGTCATTGTCAGTCATAAGCAGTGCACCCCCCCTGTGCCACAGGGTGCCATTGGATGCTCAGGTCCAGCTAGGTCTTGCCTGAACCATGTAATAGTTACAGGAAATGGGCAACTTGGCATGACAAGCTGTGGGTGACTGTCGGACACTGCGCATAGCTTGGCTCAACGTGCAAGCCCTGTCAAGACTAGGGACCCTGTGACGTGCTGTGACAGCCACTTCGCCGTATTATCACTGTGCTGTACTTCACAGTGATTCGCAGTACATTCATGCCATGCCCTGCTACCAGCAGCAAAGTCTAGATTGCAGACAGCAGTGGACCACAAAGGACGTCAACACACACATTGGGTATACAACTTGAAGCTCTGAGCAATGGCTCTACATCGGTCAGCGACGGCCTGCATGCCTCACAGCTTGCTTCTTGGCTGTGCCTGCCTGCTCCTGATCTTAGGCGTGTGGTTGGCAAACATCCTCCTCAGAGCCAACTTGGAGACCTTGCCTGTAGCTGTGTGGGGGATCTCCTGCAGGGCAGACAATGCAGCAACAGCTCATGATGAGCGCAACACAGGCAACAGAGTAGCCGCACTTGATTTGGCGTGCCATGTGAAGTCGCTTGTTGTACACTGTGGCACTGCTTTCGCATACCAAATGCAGGCTGCGCTGCGCACCACTCACACGAGCACATGCTACGAGGCGGCCACTTGGGCCCCGACTGCAGGCCATCCATGCAGCCGTCAAGTTGCTTCGACTCTTGACAGCTGACACGGGAGCTGCTGGCAGGCCAGATGCACACCGACTGCCGACACAGCCTGACAGTGTGCTTTGCCAAAGACAGACGGTCTCGCTGTCCTATGCGCTGCGGTGTCACACAGTGTGCATGCTGTGCCCCCGCCTCACCTGCACGACCACGCAGTCGTCAGGCACTGCAAACTTGGCCACACTGGGGTGTGAGGCCATGAAGGTGAGTACGTCCTCACACAGCTCATCAGCGTCACCTGCATGCACACAGTCAACGTGGCAATGTGGCACAACCGTGGCAACGGGCAGCCGCAGGAAACAGAGTTGATGGATCATCATCAGCGCCGGCAGTGGCGGCAATGCACCAGCAGCAATGCACCAGCAGCAACAACCTGTTGTGTGTCGGACACCCAGGCACATCATATGCAGGCACATCACATGCATGCGCCACTGCTCATGCTGATCACCACAACTGTGTGTCGACACTGCACTGATGCCGCGGCCTGCCCACCTGCTGTGCCTGCTGCTTTGGGCACCACCACCAGCAGCGGCCGCTCACCCCAGAGCTCGCTCGGCATTGCAATGACTGCCGCCTCCAGGACCTGTGTGGAGGGACAGAGGCGCGCACAACGACGTCCCAACCATTTTGCTGGTATTGATTGCTGCTGTTCCCTGGCATCCCCTGCTTGTACCTCCCGTGCAACACAGGGAGGACAGGGGTGACAGAAAGACCTTGAGTCCGACTATGGCATAGCTTTGTTTGGATGCCATGTATATGGGCGGTTGCTGCCTCAAGCCCAAGGCTAGCTTCCAGCTCGAGGCCTGGCAGGGTAGTATTTGCCAGATCTGCATGATGCAGCTGTGTTGTGCTGTGGACAACAAGATCCACACCACTGTTTGGTGAACTAAGGAGCACAGCAGCAGCCCTCTGAGTGCTAAGTTCAGCCAGGCACGCGTGTACTGGGTGTCACAGTGTTTCTTGGCACACCAACTGAAGGGATGGATGCCAGCCATTGCCACTGCTTCACTGTTGTCGACTGGGGCACAGGCTGCACACCACATAGTCATCAGGTCATTACTGTCGTACAGTTGGAGCCGACCCCCCGTAGTACCAAAAAAGACCCCCCTGCACATTAGTACATAAGCACTATGGCATCATTTTACCTTGGGGTGGCCCATGGCTGCGTTCTCCAGTGCGATGGAGCTGATCCACTCCCCCCCTGACTTGACCACGTCCTTGCTCCTGTCCTGAATGCACATGTAGCCAAACCTGTCAATAGACGCCACGTCACCTGAAGGGGCAGCAGCAGCAGCAGCAGCAGCAGTGACACATCTGCCGATCTGCCTATCAACAGGTGCACAAGGGAGGCGTGGCAGCAGTGTGCTTCAAAAGGTATCACCCCAGTGTGAATGCGGCAAGCGTCGTCGACAATTTCCCCACACCTCCCTCCGTATACAATACGGTAGTGTGACTCATGCAGCTTTATGACAATCAAAGCCCAACAGGCAAGAGACCTCAATCCAGTACCAAAAACAGTGCTGCACGCACGCCTCACTGAGTGTGGCACATTGCCTTGATACATCTGCATGCAGACTGTATAGCTGTATCACTGCACCCTGTCACAGTAGTACCTGTGTCAAACCAGCGGTCCTTGTCGACTGTCTGCTGCTCATGCCTGTGATACTGCTGGACAATGTGAGGCCCCCGCACCTGCACACAGCACAGCAAAGCACAGCACAGCCGCTAAATGAATCAACTCCCAGGTGCAACGGCACATAACACCATTGACACCAAGCTGCTTTGTCATTGCCAAGAAAGATGGACCTCAGTGAAAGTACCTAAACACTGACACGAGCCTCCCTTGTGATGTCGACTTTGGACTGCATACGCTGATGTCAGAGACAGACCGGCAGCAGCAATGTAACCTATGGAGCCCACAGGTGTGCTGTCCACACCCGCCACCTACCTGCAGGTTCCCCACTGCTTGCCCATCCCGTGCCAGCTCCCTGCCTGTGTCATCCACAATGCGCATGTCACAGAAGATGTGGGGCCGGCCCTGACCAACCTGCACACACACCAGACAGCACACATGCTCAGCCTCGGAGGTGTCAACACCCGGCCGGGAGTTTGAACCTGCACCGACTGCTGAGCCAGCGGCAAGTCAATCTGTTGCGCATGCATGACAAACAGGTGGGCGCCTCAATACCATTTAGCTGTGCCAGTGGCCTCCACTGCTGGACAGGGACATGCTCTCGTGGTGCCTGCCCAGTCATCAAGCAACTCGCCAAGCCTCTCACAGGTGGAGATGTCTTCATGACAGAGATACACAACACACCAGACAGCTGAGAGGGCCAATCCAAGTGAGAAGGCACCAGGATGTACTGTACAGGCGGCCTGGGCCAGCCACCAGTCAGCAGGTCTCACCTTGATGTCCAGCAGCTCCTCTTGGCTGAGGCCGTCACCTATCTGCACTGATGTCGGCACACCCAGGCTGCCCAGTGGGGAGACTGCAGGTGCAGCAGCAAGCACAGGAAAGAAAATAGGCACTCTGTGATGAGTAATCACCGCCATGCATCGGCCCTCAAACTCTACTAGACTCATTCATTGGCACATGTCATGCAGGGGAACATGTGTATTTGGAAGGTCTCTGCTCTGAACATACTCAGCCCATAAGCACGTGCACAGACAACGGGCGGGCCTCAACGACAGGTGGGTGCAACATTGTTGCGCTGTTCAGATGCGACACATGGCTGCTGCTGATGTATGCTGAGAACAGTGCAAATGCAGCTGATGTGTGTGCTGCTGCAGTGCTGCTGTTGCTGCCTTGCCAAACATACAGGCCTTGGGGGTACTCTACCCCAAGAATACTCACTTTCCTGCACAGCCACAGACAGCAACAGCGCAGCACGACGTGGCACAGCACGGCACAGCACGACACAACACATTAGCAATCAGCAGCCATTCCAGCAAAGACCTTCTGCATTACTTGATTCCACTGAAACCTGTCCCGCTCGATGGTACCAGGCAAAAGTGGCATCTGCAGAGTTTTCTGAGCTTCCAGTGTCTCTGCAGCTACCTGGTTACATCACTGGCGGCCTGGGGAATCCACTGGCACCGCTAGTGCACCCGACTCTGTAGGAGTCGTGGCTATACAGAAAACCCGACAGAACGTGTGGGATCTCAGCAACAATCCGTGACACCACAACATATACGTCATGCCCCTCCACTCCCAAGCCTAGCTGTAGAACTTGCTGAGGGGTGGCTGCTGGAACTGACAGCTGGGCACCAAGTGCAGACTCACCGTCATGCCCCACATGTGCCTGACCTCCACACCCAACCTGCAGCAGCAACAGGAGCAGCACCAGCATAGCATCAACGGCAGCATGTACCATGGACCTTCAGCACTCATGCCCACCCCAGGTTGAGTATGACATGTTCAACCTTGACATAACGCTGCATCAGTGTATGTGCCCGGCGGACCATGCCACTTCGAGGGTAAGGGATATCCGTGACACCTGCCTGTCATGCTGCTGCATGCTGCTGCCTAGGCTCACGCTGTGGCAAGCAGGGCATGCCGCTTTCAAGCAGCATGCTGCAGCGTGCTGCACTTACTTCTCCACCGTCTCGATCATGCTGCGGGGTGGCGCTGCGCCCCCGATCACGATGCGCTTCAGGGCATGCAGGTGGTTGAGCTTGTGAGCCACCAGGTGCTGCAGCAGACCCAGGACCACTGTGGGCACCATGGCACTCACATCCACCTGCAAGACAGCAGCAGCGTGGCCTGAGGCATGTGCTGGCCGAACGGTTGACTGCCAATGAGAAGGTCTCATGAATCACTTTGATGTGATAGTGAATAACCAGCATGTGCACATGCCCTGTCATTCCATGCATGACACAGCAGGTGTACCGTACACAGTGACAGCAGGTGTGACAGCAGGTGTGA
>QAXK01007165.1:0-11009 GCA_004335735.1 Chlorella sp. KRBP
CCCACACGAGGTTAAACCACTTTGCAGTGGTGGGCAGGTCACCCTGCCCAGCAGAATTGGTGAACCACAGGTGTACCTTCGGAGTGCGGTGTGTGCTGGGTGTTTTATGCTGGGTGTTTTACTCTGCTGTGTTTTTTTGCAAGTGAGCGTGAGAACGCAAAAAACCGGGCGTCTGTGTCTGCTGCAAACGGCAGCAATGAACGCAAGTGATTGCAAGCGGTACTATATAGTATGCAGATGTTTGTGTGGGCACCTGCTGCCATTGACGGCGCCATTGTCAACCTGGCCCCTCTCAGTGTGCCTTCGTTACTTTAGTTGGCAGGTGGACTTTCCCTTGTGCTTGTGGGCAGACTGCTTGCTGTTTGAAACACCCGACCCAACAGCAAAGGTCGTAGACACTGTGTGCGCAGGCCCTTTGGGTGGCCCAGCACGTATGTGGTGGGTGCGCTGCGTGTTGCAAACTAGTGAACTTCGAAAGACTCGTGCGTCTTCTGCACTCCATCAGTGTTGTCGCCGGTTGATCAGCCCTGTGTTGGTCTGTGGTGACAATATACTGTGCGGCTGCTATACTGTGGTTCAGCAGTGTACTACTGCTTAGGCTCTTTGGCCATTCATATGCATGTGTGGTCACAACGCTGTCCTGATGCATGAGTGGCACTCGGCACCTCACTTAGTGTGAGCCCAGTGACCCCGGGCTGCATTTGTTTATCTGCTTTGCACATAAGCACAGTGCCACACTATAGATGTGGCCTGGGCATTTGCTGCTGATGGGCTGCTGCATCCACGGTACTGCGAATGTACTCAGCGGCTGTCACGTCCAGTTCGTATGACCATGTCAGCAGCAACGGCAGCATCAGCACCTTGGCACCGCTCGCGGTGTTGTGGCTTGATTCTGCTTCGGCTTGAACTGCTGCATTGGGCATTGTCATGCCTTTCATGTTTTGCTTTTGACTGTCTCTCAGCTGTGCTCTCAACACACGCATCTGTGACTCTGTTTCTCTCCAGCAGAATGCTCACATGCCATGGAATGGCAGGTTTTTTGTGTCTCGCCGAAACATGCAGTGCCACAGTGTACTTTTGTCCTGCACCAGTGACCACTGTACTGACTCAGTCTGTTACCGTGACACCGCCGGGTGTGTCATGAACACACTGTTGCGCATATCATGCAAGCCAAGCAACAGGGCATGCATAACGAGTGCTTCCTTGACTTGCCCAGTGGGCACCATCTGTGCCCGTGCCCATGTCAAGTGTTTGAACTGGCCCATTTTTCCACTCCTGGTTATACCCTGAGGGTTATCTGCTAACTTCGCATGCCGCATGCAGTGGTTGAACTATCGTGCTAAATGCAGCATCAAGCATGTAACTATCCATCGGATCAAGCATGTGTTTGCTTGATTGATGTCAAGTATGTATCCTGATGTGCAGCCAACCAGATGGCCTGCTGAGGAGGAGAGAGCAGCAGTGCTGCTTATGCATATCACGCTGATGAGCTGCCAGTAGTGGCTTGGGTGTTCAGGGTGTGTTTGTGCTGCTGTGTTGTTGCCGCCAGTTTGGTCTCATGACAGTGTGTGCTCAACAGGATATGAACATACCGTGTTACACATTGTCATGTTCCTGCCCAGCAGACAGGAAAGCAGCATGCACATGCATCATGCTGTCAGCATGTTGAGTGTGTGTGCACACGTTGGCCTCGCATGATGATGTGCGCTGCTGACGTAACCCGGCAGGGGTTGCAAGAAAGTCCAGGGCAGACCTCCTTAGTGAGAGTGCAGTGCGACAAGCACAAAGCTGTGTGCTGACAGCACCCTACAGAAGTTCAAACTTGTAAGCAGCATTGCTTACATACATATGTTGCAACATGCTTGTACAACCACAAAAGCAGCAGGGCCATCCTGCCACTATCACGTACAACAATCAGGTTGTGCATCTACAGACAACAGATACTATTCTCCAACATACAGTGTCATTCGTGCTTAGTGTGCACAAAACAGGCAGTGCATGAATCAAGGAAGGCCCTGGATATGAGGCAGCTCGCAGCATCAAGCCACTGCTCAAGCCGCTAGCCTGTGTGAAAGTTGAAGTTGGCACCACCAACTTAGTTAGGCAGCTTGCTGCCTTAGTCCGGCCATCACAGCCGCAGCTTTCGTCATGGCATCAGCAACCAGGTCCTCAGGTAGGTTGTCATACCCCGTCTGCTTCTTGTTCACACACTGCTGCACTGCCACCTGGTGCTGCCCGCACTCATCCCACTTGCGGCACCTGCAGCGGTGCGCCACCTGGAACTTGGGCTGAATGTCCGGGCAGTACGCCCAAGGCAGGCCAAAGTTGTGAGTGTCTGACGTTGCTGATTGCGGAAACCACCTGCACCAGCAGCAGCAGCAGGAGCCTCCTTTCTTAGCACGACTTGGGGGGATTGAAAGAGGGGCTGACAGGACCGCAGGAGCATCAGCCCCCTCACTGCACGCAGTGATGAGCTGCTGGTCTTGCGGTCCTGTCAGCTAGCGCACACTTGACAATTAAGCAGTGCAGTGCCACACAGCAGCATATCCTCAACGTACTACCAGACTGATGCTACCGCAGGCTGCGCTGCAACACATAATGCATGCTGTTCAGAGTACAACTTGTCTTGAAGACAGCCGCCCACCTCGAGTTGGATGGGTAGTAGAAGGGGAACATCTCCCTGTCGTTGAACAGGTGTGTGCCTGGGACCTGCAGTGACTTGTCCTTGGTGGCCCATACGTTGGTGTTGAACACAAAGTGAGCCATGAAGGCCTTGGGGTGGAAGGCAATGTGCATGCCCAGCCGCTCATAGCCCGGTTCGCCGTATGCCATGCCTGATTCAGCCATCTCAGGGCAGGGCCAGGAGGAGGGGCCCTTCATGCCTGGCAGGCTGCCATTCCTGCAAGACAGAGGTGTGGGAGTATTCTCAAGACAATGGAGCCAAACGGCGCCAATATAGCCTTCAGGAGCTCTGAACATTGCTGATGTGCAGTATCAGCAAGTGCACTGTAGCAGCATTCTGCCAAAGCCGCCGGCCGGCTGTGTGGGTGAGTTCCAACCACTTTCTGTAGCCCACCTGATCTGCTCGGTGGTCCACATATCGTATGCAAGTTGAGGGGCTGTAATGGAGTCCATTGTGGGCAGGGCTGCGTCCCAGCCCTTGGCCACCTTCATGGGGTGTGCATTGTGCGCAATGCCCCAGGGGATGTGCACCATGCTGTAGTTGTGTGACAGCACCTCCAGCAGAAGTGAGGGCAGCAGCTGCATGTCAGACCTGCAGGCGGCACCAGGATAAGTAGCAGACGACACAGGCGTGATTGCATGCCGCACCAATGCAATCATGCCTTCATGCGTGCACTCTCTGATAATCCTGTGGCCCGCTGGTGAGACCAGTGACACAGACTCTTTGCTACTAGTTGAGTGTGTGACCACAACCCACCCACCACCCAGCCTGCACCACCCAGCAGTACACTCACAGCCTCTCTGTGACCTGGTAGTAGTATCCAGGGCTGTACTCCATGACGATGTTGTCAACCTTGCCACTGTCCAGCAGCCGTCTAGCTGTTGCAAACACATCAGGCTCCCGCCCCTCAACATCCACCTTCAGTATGTCAATGCCTCCAGCCAACTTGGCAGGCAGCAGTCGACTCGCCAGCTGCGGCTGCTTCTTGCTGCTGCTGCTAGTTGATCTGGCTGCACCTGCGGGTGTTGCTGTGCCTGCAGTACCAGCAGCTGCTGCTGATGCTGCCCCGCCAGCTGCAGGTGCAGCAACAGTGCTGTCGTCTGCACTGCTTACGCTGATGCTGCTGATAGCACCAAGCAAGCTGCGGCCGCCAGCTCTCTTGCTACTACTGCTGCTGCTGCTGCTACTGCTGCCATCGCTCAGCACGGCTCCCAGCAGTGACCTTAGTGTGCCAGTTGTTGGGTAGGCTAGGCCATCAAGGTGCACTGCCCTTGCTGGGACCTGCACAGCACAGCACAGCATAGCACAGCAGGGTGTAATTGGTGTACGTGTAGTTGGTTGGGGGGACAGCGATGCAAGTAGTACACCTTGAGTCAACAGACGCAGCTGCTGGCAAGCTGGCAGCAGCAGGCAAGTCATGTCACATGCTGTGTGTGTTTGCCAGCCTATTGCCTGCAGGGCGTTCCAGGATTATGCCTTCCCCCACCCCCTTCACCCCTGCCCCGCATGTGTGTCTCTCAAAGCATGCGCTCTCACCTGCATAGCACCCGGGTGGTGGGGCACATCCATCCCTGATGCACCCCACTGGGCACCTGCAGGCACGGCAGCAGCACAGTAAGGTTCAGCTTTCGGCATGGCATGATGCCTGACTGGCAACCCTGAGCTGCATGGCTGCAGTGTTGCCAACTATGAGGTGGTTACAGCTGGGCCCTTTTTAACATGTGCCTGCATTTATCATCAGCAGAAAGCTGGTGCATGTATTCCGAACATCTGGCATGGCTGGGTGGCATACGCATCCCTGCATGCAGTCATCTTGGCATCGACTTGAGCCTGCGGCAGGACTTGGAACCGTTGATGATTGCAACATACTTGCCTGCAATAAGTGGTGCGTTAATGGTGTATGTCTTGTGCGTGTCTAAAGCCACCACCGCGGGAATCAATTCAATGAGGGAGGTGAGGTGGTTGCGGGCTGACGAGTACTCCATGAATGCCCTGAACACAGGCACCGGCTCAATTGACAGCACACTGCAGCACACAGCACAGCACAGCATGGCGTTGCAGGTCACCGAACGGCAGAGCACACTCCAGGTCGCTCATCAGGTGTGCTTTTATGCCGGTGCTGCCACACACAGTCTATGCCCAACAGTTGGCATGGTGTCTCCAGTCTGGCACCACCAATGCATTGTGCTCCTGAAGATATGGGCAATGATGCCCTGCAGAGGGTCTACCATGTGATTGGCAGCTGCATGATTTGAAACCACGACATGCCCACACCAGGCAACACTCACCTGCAGCCCAAAGAGGCTGACAACAAAGAGAACCACCTGCAGGCAGCACATGCAGGTGTTGGAGGTGTACAGGTGAGCTTGGGATGCTGCGGCAACAGATGGGTGCAGGGTGTGAACATGCTTTGCTGTCACCCTGAGGCATGCATTGGACATGTACTGCGGGGCTCTGCAATTCAGAGGCCCCCTGCCCGCAGACTATATAAGGCTTGCACAGAACAAAGAAGCGCACGCACTCTGCAAGCCTTGCCAGTGCCATCGGGGCTGTAAGCTGCATGATGGTTAGGGTTTTGCATAATGCTCTCAACCCTGGACCCCAGGAGTTGCGGTGTGTGCACTGCCCTGCCCCTGCCAGGGCATGGGCATGGGTGAGTGACTCACCCATAGTTGCCGCCGACATCAACAACAAAGCCCTGGCTGCCTGGCGCATCCCGCCTGCAGCGCTTGCTCAAAACCTTGTAAAACACCTGTGCAGGAGTGTAGCATGGTTGCAAGGGGTTTGCTGAGGGTGCCGCCGCCAGAAATACCGGTGTAACCATCCACTGACCAGAAACAAAACATGAAGAGATGCACCAGGGTATTTGCCAACATGTCGAACACCAAACATACCTGGCACACTGTGGACCCTACAGTCAGCCAAACTGCAAGCTGTACATGGCATGGCCGCCAGTAACAGCTACAGTATGTTGCCCTGACGGTGCGCAACTTGTTGTAAACTGCTGTTGTGTTTCCGCCGCACCTGTGAGATGCCAGGCTCCACAACACCATTTGTGTTCATATGATGGCTTTGGTCACTGTCTATTGCAGGGTCTGCACAAGAAAGACAGCACCAACACACTCTGTTCTTGCGCACACTGATATGTACACACTCACCGGCAGTGCACTGTACAGAGTATGTTGGCAAGACCGTGCTGTGTCAGCAGGGGTTGAACATGCAGTGTTCATGCCTTTAGGCATCTATGCGACTCATTCCAATTACTGCTGGGGCCCAAGCAAGCGTCACCACAGTAGAAGCACAGCTGCAGCCGCAGCTCATGCTGTAATGCACGGGCAATGGCATGTATCAACATGAACTGCGAAAGCCAGCCATGACCTGGGCCATGATGCCTACAATGCTCTCACCTGTGAATGCAAAAATGAAGTTGGGTTCAAAGGGCACCTGCTTCACCCGCACCTCTACTTTATTTAGACGCAGGTAGGCAATGGGGCCCATGCCCTCAGACCTGTGGACATGTCACCAGCAGTAGCAGCAGTAGCAGCAGCAGCAGCAGCAGCGTGTGTGTTAGCTCCTGACATATGCTGCTGGGTGAGCCCTGAAACAGGGCCGTGAAGCTATCGTCTGCTTGCTGTGCTGTCATGTGTGAGCAGTCTGGCACCCATTGCTGCCTGTGTCGTCACGCGTCCACCCTCTGACATCCATTCTCAGTTCAGATGAGGCCTTGTGCTTCTGAGCTTATACTCTGTGACAGGCTGGGGTCGTCAACAAACATCTGACATCTGGTTGCCACTACTGCTCACCAGGCTGGTCCGTGTTGCACCCCTTGCCAGGGCCCACAGTCCCCGCAGTCTGTGCCCAGGTCACAGGACACCCAGTTGCTGCCAGACTCAACAGTCAGGTTGCCCCTGCGGCCCTCATCACACACACCATCGTTTGCCTGTACACAGGAGGCGTGATGGTTGACGGAGGGCAGGGCGGGGAGGGTGGTGGGGAAGGGTGATGGGAGGGGACACAGACAGACGTGCCTAAAGTTGCAGTGAATCATCAACAGCTGCACTGACTGCCGCTGTATAGATGTCACTCATGGGATGAGACAAGGCTGCAGCTAGGGGGCAGCTGCCAGCTGGGGGGGCCCTCCCCTGCCAGGCTGGGCTCAGTGCTACATGCAGAACGCACCTTGAAGCACGTGTTATCACAAATAACGCCCGGCTGCCTCTTTTGTGCTTCCAGCTTCTGCTGCTGACTGCTGTGTCGTTGACGCCTGACTGCCTCGAGACTGCTCTTGGCACTGTATCCCTGCTGCTGCATCCAAACGGACTTGAACCCGACCGGGTCATCCAGCTGAGCTGCTCTTATGGTGGTTATGTCTTCTGGATCTACTGGAGTGCTGGAATTACTATCAGACCAACTCAAGTCGAACAGCAGCAGGATTGCAGCAAGTACAAGCAAAGCAGCAACAGCCCACATGCCCTTATTCCTGGCCGTAGCGGCCCTCATTGGCAGCGCTTTGCCTATTCGATTCATTCGAAAGTGCATATGCTTGCGATCAACGACGCCTTGTGAAGTCGGATGCTAAAGCCCACTATTTCGCGGCATCTGCGTGCCGGGCTGCACTCCTTGGCAACGACACGATACGGACCCCGAATCAAGGAGTCTGCTGGTGACACATAGACCCAATATAATCAATACTGACAAGGAAGCAGCGAGGGTGGTTGCCAGATAGTAACAAGTTACAATGCTGTCATGGGCATGACTCATGGGGACATTGGCCGAACTGCGGCAGGGACCTGCGGATAGCGCTGCGAACAATCAGACAACTAAACAGAACGCCAAGTGAATCCCAAGAGCCTGACCTCATGGCCCAAGCAGGACCCGTGCATGGGCTGTGGCTGGCTGCCAACACAAGTGTCACCATCAGCAGGGCCGTACAGTGCAGCCAAGCACAGGCATGCTGACCCACAACAGGTTGTTCACTCAGCCCATCTCTGGGGCACGTGACAGGACAAGTATGCAATTGCAACAGACATGCGTTCAGTGCTTCTCTGCATCCACGACTGGTGTCCAGGCGGGCGCAGAGCTCCCCGGGCTGCTGCAGGCACCCTTGCAGCTGGCTGCAGTAGCAGGGACCCCCTGCAGGGCTGTACTGCCATTACCTAGGGATGTACTGCCATCATGCAGAGCCGTACTGCCTCGGCCCTTGCCTCCTGCTGCCCCAGCTGAGGCTGTGGAGCCCGCCCCAGCTGCCCTGGTGGCTCCTGCAGCAGCAGCTGCTGCTGCAAGTGCCATGGCGGCTGCCTGGAGCATCGGCCCAGAGCTCCTTGCTGCATCTTCGATCGCTGCTGCTGCCGACTTGTATCCACAGCCATTGGGGGCGCCTGGCGCATGTGCATGGCCGCGGCCTGCCCCTGTGTGAGCAGCAGCCGCGGCAGGTTCTGATGCCCCGGCTGCTTGCCGCTGCTGGGTGGGCTGCTGCTTTGGGGGATGCTGCTGCTGCTGGTGGTGCTGTGGGTGGTACTGCTGCCCCTCGTACTGCTCCTGCTGTTCGGGATGCGCCCCACAGGCATTTGTGGTGCGGTACAGCAGGGGGTATGGTGTGTTGAGCAGGCAGCCGAGCGCTGACTGGCCCTGTTGCAACAGGCCTGTGGCTGGTGAGGTGGGTGAGTCATCATCTGGGGGCCCTACCCTGCCACCTGCACCCTGCTCCTGGGGCTTGAGCGCCGAGTCCTGCTGCTGCCGCTGCTGCTGGCGCCCATTAGGTGCTGCACGTGCGCCAGATGCCGCGGCAGCAGTGCCAGCTGCTGCGTGCTGCACCTGGTTGCTGTTGCGGCTGCTGCCACTGCCGCTGCCCCTGCTGCGTTGCTGGCTGTCCAGCAGCGTCTGCAGCTGCTGCAGGACTGAGAACGCACCACCCCCAAGCTGTGTAGAGAACAGCATGTTGCTGGGTGTAACCTGCTGCTGCTGCTCAAGTTGCTGCTGCTGCTCCTGCTGCTGCTGCAGATCAGGTGCAAGCCCCGGACCGCTGGCCCCGGCACCCCACCCCCCTGGAGTGAGCGCAGGGAAGCAGCTTACAAAGTCACCCTGCATCCGACACACACCCTCCGGCCCCAGGCTCCCATCCCCATCAGCGGCAGCTGCTGCTGCTGCGCTGGCCGCCTGCGCCAACAGGCTCACAACTGTGGGGTTGGGGGTAGCCAGCAGCTGCTGCAGGCCAGGCTGCGCCTCAGAGAGCCGCGACCTCCTGCTGCGCCTGTCTGCGACACTGGTCGCCCCTGCTGCTGCCGCTGCTGCTGCTGCGTCGCAGCCAGGGTCAACCCCATCTGCCACAGCCCCCCCACAGCCTTCCACGTCCAGCGGGGTGCCGTCCGCGGCTGCCCCTGCTGCTGCAAGTGCCCCGCTGCTGCCGTATCGCTCCTGCAGCATGTCCCGCAGGCTGCAGTCGGACCCCTGGTGTTGAGGCAGCGGCAGCAGCGAAGCAGGCAGCGGCGATGACATGACGTGTGACATGTTGAGCTCCCAGCTGTCACCTGGCTCTGCCAGCGCCTGTGCTGTCGCTGAGCCGCTGGCAGGTCGACTGCCAGCACCCACATGTGGCTGCTGCTGCTGCTGGCCTGGGCTGACATCTGCTGCACTGTCCCTGTCCCCTGATGCAGCTGCCGCTGCTGCAGCAGCAGCCATGCCCGGGAGCAACATGCTGGCGAGTGCCAACATGACACCAGATGTCACCCCGGCAGCAGCGGATGTCGCACCAGGTGCTGCCTGGTCCCCAGAACCATGACGCGGCAACACAGGCTGCTGCTTCGGCTTGTGCTGGGGCATGCCCCGCCCTGCCAGCTGCTCTGAGGCATCACCTGCTGCTGCTGCTGCTGAGGGCGAAGGGTTCTCCAGGGAGTAGTTGGGCTGGCGCATGTGTGCACTGGTGGCGGCCGCGTGGGCTGCCATGTTGCTGCGCTGCGGCCGCTTGCTGCTGGCGTTGCTGGGGCTGTTGAACAGCGCAGAGGAGCTCCTGCTGTTGTCCAAGCTTGCAAGTGCCTCTGCAGCCTGAAGTGCCTCCTCATAGCCTGCATCATCATCATCATACAGGGCATCCATCTCCGCATCCACAGCTGCGTCCACAGCACCGGCTGCAGTGAGTGCGGCATCTGTATCAGCGGCAGCAGCGACATCAGCGCCAGCTCCGCCACCACGCTGCCGTTTGCCGCCCTTCCTGCGGCCAGCACCGTGCTTGGCTCCAGCAGCAAGCAACTGAGCACGCAGCGGGCTGACCGCGTGTGTGCTAGGCGGCCGCTTCGCCTTGCGGGTGCTATGTATGTGGGCCTCGTAGCCGGGCACATATGGCGAGGTGGACTGCCGCGCAAAGTGCGCCCAGCCCTCATGCTCAGCTGCTGCATCAAGCTGTGGTGTGAGCGACCCGTTGCCAGCCGCTGCTGCTGCGGCCATCGCATCAGCTGACCACTGCCAGCCCGGCAGTTGCGAGGCAGCAGCAGCAGTCGCAGCAGCAGCTGCTGCTGGGTCTGCGGGTGGCAACATTGCTGCTGCTGCTGCAGCAGCGGCTGCTGGGTCATTACAGGCTCCTGCGGCTGCTGCAGCTGCAATGACAGGGCCGTATGCGGCCATGTCGTATGCAGGCATCCCATACGCGCCCCCTGCCCCCGCTGCCATTGCTGCATAGTACGCACCGTCTGCGCACCAGTCCGCAGCAACTGCTGCTTCCATGCCGTGCTGCTGCTGCTGCTGCTTGCGTTCCTGCCGCTTCCTGCTGCCTGCATGCCTGCTGGACTGGCGTCGCTTGCGGGACCTGGGGCCCCCAGACTCCTGCCATTCTCCGTCACTGCCCTCGCTACCAGCATGCATGTCACCCCCTGCAGGGCTGACGTCCGGCGCTGCAGCTGCCGCGCCTGCCTCCACAGCTGCAGCAACCTCCTGCTGCTGTTGCTGCAGGTGCCGCTGCTGTGACCTGTAGGGCATCCCTTTCACCTTGGCCTTACGTGTGCGGTGCTTGGCCTCCTGCTGCTGGCTGTGCTGCTGCTGCTGCTGCTGCGACTGCGGGGGTTGGCTGGAGTGCCTTGAGCGAGCAGCATCTGCACAGCAGGGCCACACGCATATGGTTGCTGAGCTCTTGATGCATGTTTGCTGAGCTCTCAATGCATGGTTTCTGAGCGTTTATGTCAAGCACGGGCCAATGCTCAGCAGCTGCCCTATCAGTAAGAACAGGCACATGAAATGTACAGGAGGGTGTGTGCACTGACCTGCATCTGCCAGGTACTCAAACTCCCCAGACTGCACCCGCTTGTGCAGTGTGGCATTCCAGTGGTTCTTGATGGCA
>QAXK01007175.1:0-13190 GCA_004335735.1 Chlorella sp. KRBP
TGTCCTCAAAGCTGCACCAAACAGACGGCACACACCCACCCACCCACCCACGGCCACCAGACCATACCCACCTGTCCTCAAAGCTGCACCAAACAGACGGCACTCACCCACCCACCCACACACGGCCACCAGACCACACCCACCTGTCCTCAAAGCTGCACCAAACAGACGGCACCCACCCACCCACACACACACGGCCACGAGACCACACCCACCTGTCCTCAAAGCTGCACCAAACAGACAGCACCCACCCACCCACCCACCCACGGCCACCAGACCGCACCCACCTGTCCTCAAAGCTGTCCATCTCCCGCTGCAGTGCCGCCAGGTACACTGCCGCGCTCACATGCACCTGTGGGTGAGGGCAGTGAGCAGGCGTATGTCTTATCCAGGCTACACAAGGCCGTGGGGCGCGCCGCAAAACAGATCTCAGCACCCCTTTCACACGGTCTGCAGCAAGCACCCACACTGCTGCTAGCACCCACCGTCAGCAGCTGGCAGCCCACCCACACTTCTGCTAGCACCCACCGCCTGCAGCTGGCACCCACCCACACTGCCTGCTGCAAGCACCCACCGTCTGCAGCTGAGCGAAAAAGTCGAGCGCCACCTGCCAGCGGTGCCTCAGCGCCAGGTGGTTGTACACCGTGTGCAGGACCAGGTCCATGTGCTCCGGGGTGCACCCCCGCGCCTGAACAGGCAAGGGCGCAGACGCGCACATGGCACCGGAAGTCAAGCCCACTACCTGCAATGGGTAATCTGCAATGACGCTGGTTTTGGACGGCAGGTTCCACCCAACTCAGCACCGTCAAGCACCCTACGTGGGCTACTCAAGCCTGTTCAAGCCTGTTCAAGCCCCCACCCGGCCGGCCGCTGGTAGCCCTTATGAATCCAACCCACCGTGTCGGCCGTGACGAGCTCCAGCGCGCCAGGCAGTACGCCGGTACGGTACATCTCCAGTACCGCCTCCAGCAGGGCTGCCTCAGCCTCTGCCGTCGGCAGCGGGTCCCACCTGCCGCATGAGCGCACAGCAGGCGCATGAGCGTACAGCAGGCGCATGAGCGTACAGCAGGCGCATGAGCGCACCGCAGTGTGCAGTGTGAGCCCAGAGCATGAATCCACGCCAGAGCCTGTAGCCACAGCGCCCCCGTGGACTCATCATCATCCCACAGAGCTAACCACCAACAGTAAGGTCCCTTTCCGTGCCCCCCTACACACACCTGTGCAGGATGCCCTCGGCGTGTGAGGTGAGGTCCGGGTCAATCAGCTGGTGGCGCAGGAACGACGCCACCGCACAGTTGCGCCACATCTCCTGTGCAAGCGCACGCATTGGCGCACGCCGGCGGGTGCTTGCAGGTGCTCATGGGCACAATCATCGCGCGCTCCTGGCACGCTCTGTACTCGCGCATCCATGCCATCACGCCCATCAATCCCAACCACCCACCCAGTCGCTTGCCCTGCACAGCCGGCCCCATGGCCAGCCTACTGTCGCCAAACACCCTCCAACAGGGCACTTTTACTAGCACATCTAGCTGTCAATCCTCTGCGCTAGCTTTCAATCCTCCACCCTTGCTGCCACACACCCACCCACCGGGGTCACCGCGTGCACCGTCCTCTGCGCGTCCAGCACCCTGCACCCATCCGTCAATCCTCTGCGCTAGCTTTCAATCCTCCACACCTTGCTGCCACACACCCACCCACCGGGGTCACCGCGTGCACCGTTCCCTGCGCGTCCAGTGCCCCGCACACCACGCCACCAGGGATGCACAGCTCGCAGCGCACGTCCAGCCGCGTGAACGGGTCGTAGCAGCAGTAGAAGCCGCGCTGTATCTGCGTCTCTGACGTGTACCAAAAGCCCTGCACACGCACGGGCGGAAGTTGCACGCGCAAGGCGCCCCTAGCCCCGTGCACGCAACAGCTGCCACGAGATTGCAGCAGCCTTGGATATGAAAAGGTCTGGGAAAGGCAGCGCTTTGCTGGCACGCTGTCCCGCTGTGCCGCCAGACCACCTGGTGCTCAAGACGTCCCCGCCCGCCCCTCGCTGATCTGGTCTCTCACCTGCATGAGGCTGATGGGGTCCACCTTGGCGTTGAGGTCCGCAAAGTACGCTGCGATGGCTGCGCTGCTGGACACGTCACGCCCTGCGGCTTGTGCACGGTAGTGCAACACGGCGGATCACGAGCCCGCTCCACCCTGCCAGTCCCCTCGCCCTCAACGCCCCAGCCAGGTGAGCACTGGTGCGTCACGCTGCTCACCCAGGCAGTAGTGGAAGAAGCCCCTGGGTTCCTGCGCCGCGGTGGCCCAGGCGCCCTTGTTCGCCTTCTGCAGCCAGCAGAGGTCCGGCGGGCCCAGTCCAGGCGTGGAGGCGTAGACGCTGAGAGACTCATCCCTGCAGCGCGCGCACGTCGTCCATACGCAGTGGCGTGCAGAGGGGCGAAAGGCAGCGAGGTGGCACCTGCCGCTCGGCGGGCGTCTGGCCCTTAGAGCAAGCAAGTGCGCGCGCACCTGGACACGATTGAGCCCGCAAAGTCCGCCTTGTCCTCCACGGCCTCGGGCACGCCGCGAATCGTCTCCATTCTTGGGCTGTGGCCTTGACAGGTGAGTTGCTGGTGCTGGCCCTGCTGCTGCTGCTGTTAGCGCACTGGGCTCACGGTGCTGATGGTGGCGGTGGCAGAGGCATGCTGCTGCTCCTGGCTGCCTGACCGTTGCTCCTGCGGCTGTCGCGGTGATCAGGGGTGATCTGCGTTCTCCCAGGTAGGCAGAGCTGGGCACGGGAAGCGGGGTGCCAGCCGGTGGTAATGCTGCTGCTGCTGACACGCCTCTCCTCCTCCCCTCCTCCTCCTCCCCTGACGCATGCGCTTTGGGTTTAATTCTCTCGCTGTTCCCTCCACGAGCGCAGAGTGAGCGTGTCACGCGATGCGGAGTATGCAGCAGCAAGCGCTACGGCCGCCGTGCTCCTCGCCGCAGCCCTGGCGATGTGGCACGGGCGTCCATCTGCCGCGAAAGTGCCGCACGCTCACAATCTCCGCTGGAGAGTCGTTCGGGGGCGGCAGGGATGTGCCGACAACTGATTCCAGAGAGCGCGCGAGGCGATTGCGGCGCGTGGTGAGTCCCTCCGCGGATGCTGAGCCGATTCTCGGGTTCGTGGAACGGATTGCCCACAGTCATAGCAGGGTGGCAAGGCAGCGGTGTGGTGTGGGTGCTGCAGGCAGTGTGCCAGGGGGTGAGCGCAGGCAGCGACACCTGGCGTCCGCGTGCCTCCAGACGATATCTCACCCGGTCAGCAGCGCACGCTCAGTGCACGCAGCCTCAGGGGCGTGGCCTGGCAGCAGCCGATGGCGTGCTGCTGCAGCAACAGGACGCGCCATCGCGCACACGAAGGGGGGGCGCACTCTCTGGAAGCACACACACGGCGCCGCACTCGGCACCATCCACATCGTGCATCGGGGGGTGCCTGGCACCTGGGTCAGTATTGCAGCGGCAGCTACTGGTCACACACCTCACAGGCCCTCCGGGTCCCTCAAGCAGCCCATAATACACAGCGGTCGCGACGCCTCCCTCAGCGTGGGGCCAGCGTGCACCGACTTCAACAGCATGCAGCGAGCGCTACATGGCATGCATGCATACATACGGCAAGCAGTGCTTAGCAAGCGTGCCTGTCCTGCTGTCCGCCGTGCTCTTGTGCCGCGCAGAGCTACTCTCACAAGGAGTGGCGCAAGCACCGCAGCGGGGCGCGGTACCTGCACCACGTCTTCACCATCATGGAGTGAGTCCATCATGGGATGGCGCTTTTGCCTTCTCACCATCACGGAGTGAGGGCCCCATGGGATGGCAAATGTGCCTCTGGGGACGCAGACGCTATTATCACCACCACCAGCGATGACTCACGCTCACGTGGCATCGGCAGCATGTGGCAATGAAGCAGTAGCAGTGGCAATTATGCAGTAGCAGTGGCAATGAAGCAGAAGCTTGAAGATGGCTGGAAACGACCTGTGCCATGCTTGCTCACGTGCACACCAATGGTGTGCTGTGCGTGCTGTGTGTGTGCACAGGTCGTCAGTGGCCAAGGCGATCGTGGGGCCCGTGCTGTGGATCACACTGCTCGCCACCGGTAAGCCCTGACTAAGGGCTGGGGCTAGTGTTGGAGTTCGCCGCGCAGTAGGACACCTAGCCAGCATGGCCTTGTCCTGCTTGCCATTCGATGATTGCCACGCAGCGATTGCGCCCTACTCTTGTTCCTGACCGCGGCTTGCCTCTGCCTCTCACCCTGCCGCTGACGCCACGCCTGCCATCATCCATCATCCATCATCATTGCATGGCGCTCGCGACGGTTTCATGATGCTGGCCGTTTCGTGATGCCGCCGCCGTCACAAGAGATCGCTAGGCAGGCACAAGAGATCGCCCAGTGCAAGTTGCTTGCCTGCCTGCACCACACCGTGCAGCAATCGCGGCCTACTGTGCGGCCCACGCCGCGCAAGCGTCCTGGCTGCCGCGCTTCCTGCTCTCGCTGCCGCCGCCCACAATCGCCATAGAGCCAATCCAGCTCACGTCCATAGCGCTGTCGCTGCTGCTGGTGTTCAGGTGAGCCATAGAGCCCACCCAGCACACAGCAGATGATGGCGCTTTCTGAGCTTTCTGATGTTTTACGTGAGCATGTTCCAGCATGTCCCATGGTGTGCTGTGATGATGATTACTTGGGCTCATCTGCTTGCCAGAGACATGCCACGCCAGATGCAAAGCTCGACACACACACACACACACACTGGTGCCGCTCGAGACGCCGCACGCCACGACTTCTGGAGATGCCTTCCAGGGTGCATCCCGGTGCTCGCGTGCTTTGTCCCCGGGGTGCATTGAGCCCGCCTCGGACCGACGCGACGTGCTGTGCTGCGCGTGCTGTGTGCTGTGCTGTGCTGCGTGCAGGACCAACGCCAGCTATGCGCGCTGGGATGAGGCGCGGCGCAAGTTTGGCAGCATCACCACCACGTCTAGGGATCTGGCTAGGCAGGTGCGGCTGCTTTGCCACGGGTTAGGGTTGAGGGCGGGCGTTCGGAAAGGGCAGGTGGGGTTTAACGTGCATGTTTCGCAGCACCACCACGTCTGTAAACATCAGGGAAGTGTGGTTGTCAACGCAGGACAGAATAGCTGCAGACTCACTGGCCTGATCGCAACTGCTGGGGTCATGACACCACCACCACCACCACGTGCAGGCCTTTGCTTGGTTTGCCCCCGGGGACATCAACAACCGCGCGGCAATGTCGCGCTGGCTGGTGGCGCTGTGCCGCTCGTCCATGTGCCACGTGCGGGGCGACGAGCACGACCTGCAGACGGAGCTGCGCAACGTTTTGCCGCCTCATGAGCTGGCGTGGCTGTCAGCAAGCCCACACAGGTGAGCACTTGGGGCAGCGTTTCAGCAGCAACGAATGTATACTTTCACCTGCAGGCGGCATCCAATACAGAGGTGCCACGTGCACCCATATCATCACGGCTGCAGTGTGTGTGACCCTTGGGGTGCTGGCTCCGACCCTGCAGGCCCAACTTCTGCATGCAAGCCATCACCCGCATCATCTCGTCAGCCAAGCTGCCCTCGGAGCTGCTCATACGCATGGATGAGAACGTGTCGAGGCTGGTGCAGGCGGTCAGCGCCTGCGAGCGCATCATCAACACGCCCATCCCCCTCTCCTACACCAGGCAAGTCAGCTGCCTTGCTTGCCATTGCCGCTCGCTTGCCATTTGCCAGCAAGCAGCACGTGTGTGTGGAGGGTTGGGGCGGTGCAGCAACACCGTGGGATGCGCCACACCACAAGCGCAGCCATGCAGTGGTGTGGCTGGCGTGCGCCCTCAGCCCTAACAGCCTCCATGCTGCAAGCCCTAATGACCGCAGGCACACGGCGCGCTTCCTCATGGCGTGGCTGGCGTGCGTGCCCTTCACGCTCTGGAACTACGCAGGCTGGGTCATGGTGCCCATAACCTCTCTGGTGAGTGGGTGGGTTTAGGAGGGAGGACTCACAGCATCAGTGCGGAGTTGCGCAGCAAAGAGTGAGACGTGGCGCGTGTTCACCGAAGAGTGAGGTGTGGGGGGGGACTGACAAGGAGAAAGATGACACCTCTGTGCAGTTGGCCGCACATCCTCTCAAGTGCTGCTCCGGCTAGACGCATGCGACAGCAGCAGCAGCAACAGCAGAGGCAACAGCAGCAGCAATTGCAGCAGCAGCAACAGCAGCGGAAAACACGTACTGAGCAGCTGCATGTGCGCCTGCACCCCTGACCGCAGATCTCTTTTGTTCTCCTGGGCATCGAAGGTGAGCCACGCGCTGGATTCTATTGACCAGAAGCGCTTGTCCTTTTCGGCACACGACCCGTCCCGCGGCTGTGCTTTCGTTCAAGCAACCGTGCTTTCAAAGCGGCTGTGCTTTGGTTCAAGCTTGTCTGTACACTGTGTCTCTTTTTCATCCGTGTTCTGCTTGCAGAGATTGGCATCTACATCGAGGAGCCCTTCTCAGTCATCGTGAGTTGATGTAGTTAATGCAAAGCTACTTGTGCGCTGCTTGCTTAGAGATCTGCCCAGCGGCGCGACGTTGAGGCAACGTCGAAAGGTGAGTGACATTCCACCAAATGGCTCCCACCACGCTGCCGTCATCATCATCCTCAGTGCATGAAGTTCACAACAGGTGTCATGATGCTGCAGCTGTCACAAAAATCGTCAGGCAGGCGTCTCAAAGGCAGAGCTCAGGGGCTGCACCGTGTGCTGAGCTCAGGAGGTGTCTGCTGAGCGGACCTCTCTCTCTCACACGCACTCTGCTTCACTCCACACGCGCGCCCTCTCACTCTTTCAGGCGCTGGAGCGCTTGTGTGACCGCGTGGAGATCCACATCTCGGCCATGATGCGCGAGTGCGGGGAAATCCAAGAATGTGAGTCTGACGCTCCCTCTCTTCTTTCCAGGTGTATGTATGTCTGTATGTTGAGCATTACATCTGGTGGTCAGCAGATGACGCACGCGTTGTCAGTATTGTGCATGTTTGTGTGTGCATGTGTGCCTCTGGTCCGCAGATAACGCACGCGTTCTCAGTCTTGTGCGCGTAGGCGTGTGCACGTGTGCCTCTGGCCAGCAGATGTCTGGCCGGCAGATGACGTTATCAGTATCGTGCGTGTTGGTGTGCCCACGTGCCCGCAGTCCTCCTCCACCCAAACAGCGACCCCATCGCACTCCCCCAGGTCCCCATCTTCCCACCCTCGGTCGCACCGCTCCCGCCACGCGACCCCTACCCCTACACCACCACCTCCTCCTCACCATACGCCACCAACTCCTCTCCCTCCGCCTCCACCTCCTCCAGCAGCAACAATACCACCGCCAACAACAACAGCGACAGCAACAACAACCACAGCCCCACGCAACCCACCGCCAGTACCACCAACACCAACAACGGCAGTGCGAGAGCAGGCTCTTCCCTGCCACCGTCTCACCCAGCAGACCAAACAGCTGCCGGTTCCAGCGCTGCTGATGCCCCCCCAGTGTACTTTTGGCAGCAGCACCAGCCGCAACGGCCGTCACCACAGCAGCAGCAGCAGCAGCAGCAGCAACCACAGCAGCCTGGGCAGGTGGGTGGCAGCTGTTTCGCTTCGCTTCGTTTCGTTGCATGTTGCCGTCAGCCGGGCATGGCTGCTTGGGGCACAGCAGCCAGGTCACACTGCGAAAGACGTGAGACACAGGCGTGCACAACCTGCGCCGCCAAACACCCTGGCAACCAACACCCTTCGTCACTGCTTGCGCTTGCATGTGGCTTGCTTGCGCAACCCAACTGCGCCAAGGAGCAGCTGTGAAATCACCACGAGCTCCCGGATGCCACATGAAGTCATCGCTCGCCCTGCACTCCCTGCCTCACCCACATGGCTATGCCCTCGCCCATGACCTCTCTTCGGGCTTGCAGTGCGATTCTTGCTTCGCTTCGGGTCCGTGCTGCTTGCAGGGCGCCTCGTCCCCAGACGCTGCAGCAGACAGCTACAGGCCTTCAGAAGGCGGTGGTGCTACAGACGCTGGCAGCAAAGACAGCAGCAGCAGCGGAGGAAGCGCAGGAGGAGGAGGAGGGCAGGCAGGTGGAGCGGCAGGGTGGGTGCCGGCCATGCAGCAACAGCAGCAGCAGATACCGCCGCCTCAGCCACCGTCATCTGCGCCGCCGTTGCCGCCGTTGCCGCCGCCGCCACCGCCCTTGTCGCAGAGACGTGACGGTGCGGGAGGAGGTGCAGCAGGAGGAGGTGGAGGGGTGGGTGGGTTTGGGGGGGGCGCGGCGTCGCCTCCGTCAGGGTTTGGCGGCATGGGCGGCGGGGGCTTGCGGGGCCCTGGGCAGGGAGGGAAGGGGCTGGGGAGGGGGCTGGGAGGGGAGGGGCCGTGGGATGACCCTCCGCAGCCTCCTCCTGGCATGTCATGGAACACGCTGTGAAGCTGGTGAGGCTAGTCGTGGTGGTGGTGGTGGTGAGAGATTGCGCCTCTTGGCATGGCATGCACTGAGAGGGTGGTGAGTTTACTGGTGGTGGCTATGAGGCGTTTTGCGGGGCAGGGAAAGCATCGGAGATGCCTGGCGGCTCACTGTTTTTGTGCTGGCCGCCCACGGTAGCTGGGGCCTGCACAGCAACAGCTCCCTCAATCACGCCTGTTCCCTTCTTTCCTTTTTTTCTGTTTTGGCCGTGGTGCTCGCCGGGTGCTTTGGGCCTGCGTAGGCGCCGGCAGGGCAGGGCAGCGGCAAGGCAAGGCGCCGGCAGGGCAGCGGCAGGGCAGCGGTGCGCAATCCGCACCAGGAGTTTTGGTTGACCCAGGTCCCCGGGCGGTGGTGGGTGACGTCTGAGTGAGCTTGACGGTGACTCATCAGTGAGCTTAGCGACATCTTTACCACGGCATCAGGCATCACAGCTGCTGGTTTGTGGCATCGCGACTGCTGGTTGTGGCATCGCGACTGCTGGTTGTGGCATCGCGACTGCTGGTTGTGGCATCGCAGCTGCTGTCTGTGGCATCGCAGCTGCTGTTTGTGGCAGGCAGGTGGCCCACAGTGTGGTCACAATGGGGGGTAGGAACGATGTGCACCACACTCGCACAGGCCGGTGTGCGTGAGGCAGTGGCTGCTGGGGCCACTGCCCGCACACTACTTGTGCGCGGCAAGCGTGAAGACCTCATATGACCTGTTTGCCGCGGTGCGTTGCGCGTTGTGCGTGTGGGGTTAGCGTCAACCCTCGTATGAGTTCGAATACGAGGCTCAGAAGTCTCTGTTTTGTCTTGTTTGGTCTCTGACAGGTCTGCCGTTGGATACAGGTCTGCCGTTGTATTGGACGATGACCAGGCCGGCTAAGGCGGGTACGGTGTGCGTGGCTCGAGGTTGGGGGGTCTTGACAGCCACAGAGTGTGCGATCGTTGGACGGGCCTTGCGGTGAAAGGGCGTGTTTGGGCAGCTTGCGTTGAGCGCACAGTCTCAGGGCACTGGAGTGTGCGTTTTGATTGCGTGGGGGGAGCGTGGCGACCGCTCTGTGTGTGTTTCTGGGGGGGAGTTTGGCAACTGGCGGTCCGACGTGGCCGGCTGCCCCAGTTGCAGCAGCAGTGGTAGCCTACGCGCTGGCATGACCCCAATCTTGACAGTCTTGACACAGTGTAATGACCCGGACGAGGGTAGAGGGCTGCTGCAGGCCAAAGGAACAGAGGGGCGGCAAGCGACCGGGACTAAGTTTTGCAGCCCTTTGGGGGACAAGGAGTAGGAGAGGCAGGAAGGTGGCAGGAAGCTGGCAGTGATGCTGGGAGAACTGGATGTAGCAGCTGGGTGCTTGGTGGGAGTGGGGCAGGGAGTGGGTGCTGACAAGGGCCTTGGCAGGGCCGTCTTGTTCGCTTTTGCAGGCGTGTAGGGCGCGCCACGAGGGCGCGTAGGCTTTTCGCAGGCCGCTCCGCCTGCCCAGTTTTGATGTTTATTCTGGCGGTGAGAACTGCTGCGGCACGTGCTTTACTGCTCGGGGCGCTGTCCGCTGTGGACCTGCAAGCGCTTGCACCCCACCGTTCTGGTGTGGAGTCTGGAGCAGCAGCAATTGGGACGCGTCAGCTGCAAGGTCAGCTTCAGAACCATCCCTCCTTCGGCACCATGCTAAGAAATGCTGCCGTCGATTGTGGATCCGGATGCCTGGTCCGCAGCAACGTCAGGTCGTTAGACCCATGTTTACATGGGCCCAAGCACCAACTCAACTCACAGGCAGGTCCAGAGTGCCGCAGCGTCGGTGACCGTACAGGCAACAATCGAATGTCCAGAGAGAAACGTCAACACTTGCTGGAAACACTGGGAGGTCGTCTAGTGGTACACATGCACGCCCGGGCCACAGGCCATGGCTGAGCGCATCTGCAGCGATGAGCGCAGCAGCGGTGATGAGGCAGCAAGGCAGGGAACCCGGGCGAGGGGGCCAAAATGTGCTGACGAACAGCGCGAGGAGACTGTTTGGGCAAGCCACTGTCCGCCAGCGTACGCTTTGCACCGACCAAAACAGCGGGCCGCAGTCCCTGGGCGCGGTCGTTTGCCCGTGGCAGCCAATGGCGGAGCGCGCGTGCATCCATGTGCTGCTTACACACATGTCGTCCGCGTGTGGGCGTGGTGAGCCCCGGAGAGAGATAGGCTGCTTGCAGGAGCAGTCCCCAGCTACCTCCTCCATCATGATCCGTCCTCCTCTGCTCGCAGCTAGCTCCTGACTCAGTCCAAGTACTCCTCCATCTCCCAGCACTCCACTAGAAGTGCCACAATGTCCTGCGTAGCAGCAGCAACCCACCAGCTTGCTGCTTGTGCGTTAACGCGCTTGAGGCATGTGCAAGAGCGTTACGCCTGGCGCTCTCCTGGGCGCCACCTGCTCGCCTCGTGGCTCTGTGGCTGCTCATCCATGACCCGCACAGGCAACAGCACCGCCACTGCCACCATGCGCACCAACAAACATGCCCCAACACCGCACCTCGAGAGGGATGGGCTGCGGGAAGGGCTCGGCGCTCGTGAGCATGTTGACGTCCAGCACCAGCGGCCTGTGAGGCAGCAGGGCAGTCACTTGTGTGTCCCCCAATGGGCGTGCGGTGCGGCGCGGTGCAAGCGCGAATGGCTTGCATCCCCACGGGCCGGGAACAGGGCAGGAGACTTGAGACACGCTGAGTTGCACTCACGGGCGGGCCTGGGCTGCGGACGCGGCGGAGGCGTAGAGTTGCTGCTGTGGGGCGCCCCCGTTGGCGGCGGTTGATGCGGGCGGGGGCGGGAGGGCGGCCTTGCGGGTCCACTCTCTCCGGCGCTCGTTCCAGGCGGTCTCCGCTGCAAGTGTGAGTGATGCAGACGCACAGTGTGCACAGTAGCTGGAGCTTGGGTTGGGTCTGGGCGCGATGGTGCAGAGGCAACCAGCGGATCGGCCGCGCGCACCCTGGTTGATGTAGGGCGGCGGCTGCGAGTTGTTGCTGTAGCTCGTCGTGGGCACCGCTGCTCCTGTTGAGGCGTCCTCTTGCTGCGGCGATGAGGCGGGGCCTTGATGCGGGTCGGCCTGAAGCGCGCCCGGATACTGGTGGCTCGGGGCCGCCATTGCTGCTGCCATGCTTCGCAAGCGGCCGCGCAACTGGCCGCGCTGTGTGGCGATTCTTGGCAACTCTTGGTTTGAACTCTCAGTCGACAGACGAGATTTTGTCTGTTGTTCAGCATCCCCAATCCCTGAGCACACAAGCCCAGCACACCAAGCGCAACAACGCTCCATCGCTCGACCGCACGCCCATACACAACCTGCCAATGCCATCACTCCAGTAGCCATCTCCAGATACAGTGGGCGGACGGCACCACAGCAGCAGCACACGCAAGTCAGTGGCAGTTGCGGTCGGTGGGCGGGTAGTAGGGCACGCGCAGCAGCGCAAAAATGTCCTCCTCCCGCTCCACCGTGCGCTGCGGCTGCCCGTCGGGGCCCATGGGCCACTCTGGCGGCCACGAGGGCTTGCGGCGGCGGTCGCATGGGGGGCCGTCCTGGGGCACCTGCACGACAGTTGCAGCGCAGGTGGCGGTACGAGAGGGGCTTGCGTGGCGCGCCCTGCCCACACAGCGAACGGTACCAATCAGGCACAGCCAGGTGGTGGTGGTGGTGGTGGTGGCGGGCACAGGCCTTGCCCCAGTGCGCAAGCAGCCAAGGTTGAACCAGGGCCGCAGGTTCTGGCGCCATTGACAATGAACGCCCTTCGAGCCCAACCACAGTATCCTATACCCCCTGCGCACCATGATGGCGGGGACCAGTTCGCCCTTGGGCACGCGCAGGACTGCTCGGAGGCTGTCCCTGGCCTCTCCCTGCTGCTCCTCCTGTTCCGCGCCACCGCCACCGTCGCCGCCGCTTGCCGTGCCCGCGGGTCGGAGGAGCACGTGGCTGCTCAGGCGCATCCTGCGCGGGCGCATGTGTGTGTAGCTTGCAAACGGGGCGTCAGGCCGCACCAACCAAGGCAGCACGTGTGTGGGGAAATGGTTGTTGTGGGGCAGCATCACTGTGCACGGGCATCGCTGAGGACCATGAGCAAATGGGCCTAGGCAGCAACAGAACAATGAAAAGGGAACGACTCGAGAGCAAAGCCTGACGGCCTGCACCAAGGACGACACCAAACGCGGGGCGGGGCCCCACCACATGACTCACCCGCAGTTGCGCACGTGCAGCTTGAGCAGCCGCATGTGCGTGCGGCTGCCCGTCCACCCCACCAGCCCGTACCACCAGGAGCGCCACGGCACCAGGATCACGTCCAGGCGCCGACGCCGACCCGCTGGAGTGATCCAGATGCCAAACAGGCGGTCATCTGCACATATTCATGCGCGTGTTTAGGGCAAAGCAGGGCTATGCCAAACAGGCGGTCATCTGCACGTCGTTCAGGGCATTCGGGCACATGTGCATTAGGGCAAGCAGGGCTTTGTGCAGCGTGTCTGACATGGGTTGACGCCTGCCCTGCTGGTGATTGACTTGCTGAGGCTGCCCTCTAGCAGCGGTGGATTGCAAGCAGCAGGACGCGCACGCATTTGCCCACCACCTCATTCCTTCTTATTACGTCTGCTGCGGTGTGCGGACAGTCGTTGGTGCCGCGGTGACTGCATGCTCTGGCCTGGGCTGGTGCCTAATCTTGCTTCGCTGCTGACCCGTGCTGCCTTGGTTGCCGCGGCTGGGCCGCCCCGTTTGCAGCGCTACACAC
>QAXK01007177.1:0-13644 GCA_004335735.1 Chlorella sp. KRBP
TGTGCCCGAGGCGGGTGAGTGACTGTTGTGCATCCTGGTTAGAACCTACCAGCTTCTGCGCAGCGTGCCAATGTCGAAATTGTTCAATAGTGAACATTGGTATCCAACCTGAGTGGCCTGGTGTGCCAAGTTCGCGACACGAGACCTTGTGCTACAGCACCATCGCTTCATGCGACTGCTGAACACGGACGAATGCTAGGTGCCACTATGCAACATGAAGCGTGTTCCAACGTAGCATCATGCAGCTATACAGCAATTGCTTGCAGCCCGCGTGCTGTGCGATTGCCACAGCCACAACTGCACAGGCGTTTGCATTGCAGAGCAGCAGCACCGGAGACAGACACACCCACGGACGCATTCGCAGAGCTGGTGCGCATGGCTGTGGAGAAAGACCCTTCATTAGCCACTCTGGCTGAGCAGCAGCTGCAAAAGCAGAGAGAGCAGCAAGCTGCAGCAGCAGCACAGCAGAAGCAGCAGCTGGCCAGCAGCATGTTGGGACCATCCTTAGGCAGCTTACCCAACTCCAGCAAACCGCCTTGGTTGCGGCAGAGGGCGCCACAGGGTGTAAAGTATTCGGAACTCTTTGAGCAGATGCGAGGCTTGAAGCTGGCCACTGTCTGTGAGGAAGCTCAGTGCCCAAACATCGGGGAGTGCTGGAACGGTGACTTAGGTGAGTAGCTCAGCACGCTGTCAGGACCGGCATGAACGTCAGGGTGACGAGATGCTCTGCAATACTGTTATGCAGATAACATTGCTCAGCAGGTTGTATAACAGCAAAGGACCCAGTGCGCTTGCAGACTTTGGCACTGCCGCTGCTGGAGCAATGTTGCAACAGCAGCCCTGTCGCAGCAACCAGCAAGTGACAGGCCAGCTGTATCAGCCGACTGCCAAGACTGCAGCTGTTTCTAGCTTCACTTCAATCAATTGATGGCTTACCAGCAACCAGCAACCACAGCACAATACAGCAGCTGTCCGACCCATCATGATGCTTGAGCATCCTCACTTCACATCAGTGATGATCACACTCGCTTCACCTGACTCATGCCCCCACCCTCTGCTGCTCCTGACCTGTGGCTTGGTGTGTGCTGCTCCACAGCCACTGCCACCATCATGCTGATGGGAGACACCTGCACACGGGGCTGCAGGTTCTGTGCAGTCAACACAGCCAGGACGCCGCCGCCCCTGGACCCCCTCGAACCACAAAACACAGCAGAGGCTGTCGCGAGCTGGGGAGTGGGGTGAGTGTCGCTGCAGCAGATGGCACCGATAGGCAGTTGTTGACGTGTATGAGAGGCAGCCAAAGCGCAGATACAGCTCCAGCACAGACCTGTCAAATGCAGCACCACCTGGCAGCTGTGTGTGGCTGCGCCCTTGGTCACCCCTTGTGTCCAGTTGCTGTTGGCAAATGCATGGTGTGAATAAGTGTGGGATTCTGCACGGCCCGTTAGGGTTGCAGTGTACCACATGCTGCTGTCAGCAGGTCACGTGCGCTCCCAAGTGTGCCGCCCATCCCAAAGGACCCCTGGCACTCCGCCTGCTCGCACCAGGCGTCAACCATCCACTTAACCCCACATCTGCCACCCCACAGCCAGACTCCGTGCTCCATGCACTTTGCCAGCACCTGTCCCTAGCCATCACCACACCTCGCGCCTGCCTTAAATCATGTGCATGTGTGCTGATACAGGAATGCAAAGGGGGTCAGAAGCAAGCAATGTGTGTGTGTTGAGAATGGTGCAAGCAATGTGTGTGCATGTGTGCAGGTACGTGGTGCTGACCAGTGTGGACAGGGATGACCTGCCAGATGGAGGCGCCAGCCACTTTGCAGCAACAGTGCGGGAACTGAAGGCCCACAAGCCCAGCCTGCTGGTGGAGTGCCTCACACCCGACTTCCAGGGAGACCTGGGCCATGTGCGGCTGCTGGCCAGCAGTGGCCTCGACGTGTTTGCACACAACGTGGAGACGGTTGAGCGCCTGCAGAAGCGGGTGGGTTTGAAGCAGCAGCTGAGGGTTGTGAGCAGCAGCTGCAGCAGCAGGAGCTCCACTCGGAAGTCATGCAAGCGGATTTCGATCAAAGTTGTTTTTTTGTTGCAGCTGGAGCGGCTTGCTCGAACAGGCAGCAGCCCTTGTTGTCGGGGTGCATAAGTACTGGGTACCCAGGCTGCAGGGGCTGCATCGCTCAAGGCGTTGCTCCTGCCGTGTGAATCAGAGCAGTGCCCTTGGCAATGCTCACAGCAGCTACCGGTATCTGCCCTTCCTACCAAGGAGGAACCAAATTTGTCTGGGCACTTTTTTCCAGTGCCAGATGTTGCCGGGCACACATTGAAGCGGCTTGTGTGCTGCCCTCTGCCCCCGTGCCCCTGCCCCTCTCCCGTCTGCAGGTGCGTGACCCACGCGCAGGGTACCTGCAGACGCTGTCAGTGCTGCGGGCCGCCAAGGAGTGTGGCGTGTACACCAAGTCAAGCATCATGCTGGGCCTGGGGGAGACAGGTGAGCCCACCAGCACTCATTGATGAGTGCTGCGCTCGAGTGCAGTACGCAATACTGAGGCAAACACTTTGACAGTGCTTCTTTGAGGTGGCAGTGTCTCGAGGCTGCATTGTGGCGCGATGCAGGCAGGGCTGTCAGGAGCGTCTGCTGTCGGGCAGCAGTTGCAAGCTCAAGCTGCAGCACTGCATGCCTCCTTGTATGGGCTGAGTGGCTACGATGGCATAAGTGTGCACATTTGCACAGCTTCCCTGCTGTCCAATTTGCTGTCATACACACCTGTCTTGCTGCTTGCTGCTGCTGCTGCTGCTGCTGGTGCTGCTTGCTGCTGCAGAGGACGAGATCATCGACACCATGCTAGACCTCAAGGACTGTGGCGTGGACATCTTCACGCTCGGCCAGTACCTGCAGCCCACGCCCAAGCACCTGCCTGTGGTGGAGATGGTGACGCCCGAGGCCTTTGAGTACTGGAGGCGCTACGGGGAGGAGGAGGTCGGCTTCAGGTGAGGCTGTGGGTACCTAGAGTCTTTTTGTAGATACACACCTCGACTGGTTTGTGAAACTGGGGTAGGGTGGGTGGGGGGATGGGGAATCCACCGGGGCTTCAGGTTGGGAAGGCTTCCAGCCCGGCACGGGCCGAGTGGCCTAGGCCAGTGCGGGCATGCAATCGGCCATGCAATGCTGTCACAACTGGTGCCATGTTCATTTACTTGAGACCATCACAGTCTCCCCATGTCCCTCTTGTAACCTGTGCCTGCTGCCTGCTGCTGCTGCCTCCTGCCCCACCCCCCTTGGCTTGCCTGCATGCAGGTATGTTGCGAGTGGCCCCATGGTGCGCTCATCCTACAAGGCAGGGGAGTTCTTCCTGGAGGCGATGATCCACTCAGACCGTGGCCAGGCCGAGGCAGCTGCGCACTGACAGGGCAGGTGGGACGTCAGCTGCGGGATGGATTGGGCATGTGTTGCACACAGAGTATGCCTGCAGACCTTGCAGCATCCTCGTGTCCTTGTGTTGACACGGGAAGTATGTGTATGTGGGGGTGAATGCGTGTGTCTGTGTGTGCGCGCGTGAGCCAAGGGGTGTCAGTCAAGACAGCTTCAGCATGCGCAGTGGGGGTTGTCCCACCTGAGAATACTGTCTGGCTCAGTGGGCAGTGCAGTGCAGTGTGTTGACAGACGAGCGGGAAGGACCTATGTGTTTGGGAATTACATGCAAATCTGGTGATTTTTTTGTCACCACTTGTAACATTGTGGCACCAGGCATACAAGCATTTCACTGCTGCTGAGAAACTGAGTGCTGGAACCTTGGACTGCAACAGCAGCCGCGTGCAACATGACGCCAACGTTGCCTGCATATACCGAAATGCACACCAGCATATTTTGCATGGTAAGCGCCAGCTAGAAGCAGCGGCGTCGAGCCTATTTTGAGTTCTTCGGCAAGTGAACCGGCACATAACACCGACGACGCTGCCACGCGCACGGCTATCCAAGTACTATGGCATTTATTGTTCGGCATTTTATCAGGCGTATATACAACGACGATGTAAAGCTGTGCGTCCTCTCCACTATGGATGGGCTTGGCAATGTCAGTGCGCTCGATCTTTTCGAACTGTTGGATGACGATGCAGATATTCTGAAGGGAATTTTAGGAGGCAGCGATCTCCACCTACCGCTCGACAGCTTGGGAGGCCAGGACCACGGTGGTGATTCAGTGCTCCAGCAGGCCCAGCCTGTGGTCCCAGGACAACAGCTACAGCAGCCGCAACAGTATCATGGTGGTGTGTATACAAATGACCACCAGAGCCTGGCAGGTCTCGGCTCATGGCAACCGCAGTGGACAGCAGGGCAGCAGGACACCATCATGACTGGTGCAGACCAGCCTCAGATGTTCTCATCTGCCGAGGCTGCAACCAGATATGCCGACACAACAGCACTTGTTGCAGCAGCTCAGGCCAAGATGGATGCATCATCACCCACACATGGTGCTGCTTTGCAGCTGCAGTCTGTTGTGAGTGCTGCAAGCATACAACTGCAGAAGATGGTGCAGACAGAGATAGTTGCCAGCAGGATTCCTGCCGCACAGCGCGTTGCTGCACAGGTCCCTGCAGCTGCTGGCTGGCCATCTCAACAACAGCAGCAACCTGTGCCACAGTTCCAGGCTCAACCATGGCCGAACCCTCAGCTGCAGCAGCAGAGCTTCCAGCAACAGCAGCAGCAGCAGCAGCAGCCACCCAACATGCAGCAGCAGCACTATCCGGGGCAGCAGCAGATGCTACAGCAGCAGCAGCAGCAGATGCTCCCTCCGCAGCAGCAGCAGGGCAGTGACAAACGGCAGCGTCGGCCAAGCTTCTCAGCAGCCACGATGGCCAAGGCTGCTGCCATTGTTGGGCAGGCTGACAACAGCCAGCTAGCAGCCCCAGCTGCATCGACGCCCTTCAGCATGACTGGGGCACAGTCGCTGCCTGGTGGGCTGCCGCCGCTGCCTGTAGGAAACCTGTCAGCAGCACAGTCCGTACCTGACCCATCCATGCTTCTGTACCAGCGCCTGTCAAGCTCAGGCCTGGATGCAGCCACAGCAGCGGCTGCCACAGCAGCAGCGGTCTCAAGTGCCATGTCCGCCGGCGCCATGGCCGGCCAGCAGCAGCAGATGTCCGGGCTGCAGCTGCCAGACCAATTCAAGGGCGTCATGCTGACGCCTGCTGGCGCAGTCACAGGTGAGCCCTGCGGCATGTCACACAGCGCCGCATATGGACGGGCTGGTGCCAGTTTTCAAAGCTCTTGTGGATGATGCCGACAGCAAAGCGGTCACTGAAACAAAACTGATGCGGTGTTGGCTGCTCTGGCCCCGTGGCTGCGACCCGCTCAACACAGGGTGTGCTGCCTAGGTGGCTGACTCGACGTGTGTTGTGGTTTTGCCCCGCAGGTGTCGCAGTGGGGCCCAATTTGGTGCAGTGGGTGCGCGGGCTGCAGCACGTGGCGTCTCAGCAGAAGCAGGCACAGGCGGCGCGCAACAAGGCCACAGCAGCCCGCAAGAAGGACAAGGTGAGGGGCAGCTGCACACAGGGGTGAAAGATGGCTGCACACGCCTCAACGGACATGCTGCCTCTTCCTTGTGTTTGGCCCTGTGCCTAGTGCACCCATGTTGGACAGACGGTCATCGCCTCCTCTCTGCATGTGTCGGGCCGGTCTGGCAGCACTGCGCTCTGACTCGCCCGCGTCGCTGCACCACCCCTTGCCAGTGATTTTCACCCTGTTGACACTGGATGTGGAGAGCCCGGTCAGCGGCAGCAGCTGTCGCAGCCCCAGCTGGTCCCCTGCAAGCATCCGTACCAACCCACGACTGACCATACGTCACGCCCTGTTGCTGTGTGTTCCTTGTTGCCATTGCTGGGCTGCCTGCGCGCGTGCAGGTGCAAGACCTTCAGGCTGAGCTTGCAGAGAAGCAGGAGCAGCTGCAGGCGCTGTCGCTGGAGAACCTGGCTCTGGTGGCCAAGGCCCGGGCCTTGGAGCAGCTGGTCAAGTCTGCAGGTGCGCCTGGGATCATGCAGGAAGCCTGCACGTGCTGTGGGCCATGGGGGTTCATCCATTGTGGCACAGCGGGATCAGGCTCAGTGCATGCGCCTGCCCTGCAGCATCTGCAGTTGGTTCGATAGCTCTCACTGCACCACGACGCCCAACAGGAGCCAATAGCTCTCACAGCCAATAGCTCTCACAGCCCCACAGTTGGTTGAGTGTATTGAGCTGGCGGGCACTAAGTCAGGCTGACAGGAGCTATCTGCAGGCACACTTGGCTGGCTGATTACCAAGGGCCCTACAAGCTTGCTTGCTGGGTGTTGTGCAAATGTATCCACAACACCCTCCAGAACACCTGACTGACGGCCACTGAACTGTGTTGAGCTATATTCAGGCACACCTGTATGCAGACAGTGGCCCTCTGCAAGAGGCAACCACACACATGCAAGGCCTGTATGTGGTCGCAGACACCCTTCAATGCACTGAGGCAGTACGCGGGCATGCGCGTATGTGCTGTGGCGCAGGTGACGACGTGACGTTGATGGAGGAACAGCTGGCCTCCCTGTCCCTGAAGCAGGAGAGCCAGGAGGAGACCCAGCAGGCTGCTGAGGCAGCGGCAGCAGCAGTGGCTGTGCTGCAGGGCCGGGCCACGTGGTCGCAGCAGGTCAAGGTGCAACAGCAGCAGCAGGCCATGCAGCAGCAGCAGCAGCACGCACAGCAGCCACTGGAGATGCTGCTGAACGTCAAGCAGGATCCCTCACAACCACAGCAGCAGCAGCAGGCGCATTTCCTGCAACAGCAGCAGCAGCAGCAGCCTGTCAACCAACAGGCTTACCCGCAATCACAACAGCAGCAGCAGCAACAGCTGCAGCAGTCTGTACAGCAGCCACTGCAGCAGCAGCAGCAGCAGCAGCAACAGCAGCGGAAGCAGCCAGTGCGGCAGGCAGCACAGCAGCCAGCACAGCAGCCAGCACAGCAGCCACATCAACAGCAGCGGCCCCAGCAGCCCCAGAGCAGTGCAAAGTTCACGCAGCTGCACCAGCAGGTGCTGCAGAACCTGCTAGAGACGCCCCTGGAGTCACTGGAAGACATCCTGGGCGGGCTGATCCCTGCGCCTGCCTCCTCTGCTGCAGGCAGCCCAATGAAGCAGGCCACCTCGCCGCCTCTGCAGCAGCAGGCAGCAGCAGGAGGTGGGCGTGCAGGTGCAGCTGCTGCGGCGGCTAGGTCTATGAAACCCACCGATGCAGGCTTCGTGGCATCTCGGCCAGCTGACACAACTGCTGGTGCTGCTGCTGGTGCTGGCTTTGGCGCCGAGCAGCGGCACCAGCAGCAGCCCCAGCAGGCGGAGATGTCGCCAGAGCAGATCCTGTACCAGCAGTGGTCTCCTCCCCAGCAGCAGCAGCAGCAGCAGCAGCAGCAGCATGTGCACTCTGATGTGAGTGGCGGCACCAACCCCCTCAGCAGCGGCGGCCAGCCTCAGACCAGCGGTGCCACCAGCTCGGTGCAAGCAGAGGATGACGTCAGCAGCCCCCTGAGCAACCGTGCGGGCAGCAGTGTGTCTGACCTCGGGAGGCATGGGGACCTGTTTGGCACAGCTGCCAGTGCTGCTGCGGCCGCACAGGCGGCTGCTGCTGGGATCGGGGGCGGGCTGCTGCTGGCCGGCAGGACGCAGACGCACCAGCAGCTGTTTGAAGCTGCTGCGATGGCGCTGCCAAACGCCTACCGGCCCTCCCAGCAGCTGGAGGAGAAGCTCCCTGAGATTCAGGCCGTGCACAAGCGTGTGGTGCTGCAGCTGATGCCTCTGCTGCTGCAGGTCCAGCAGGAGCGCATCCAGTACGGCATGCTGCACGGGCTGCTGGAGCAGCAGCAGGAGCTCAGCACGCCCGCGACGCAGCAGCTGACACGCGTCATGCTGGAGTACAGCAAGGACATCCACACCTTTGCCATCGCCAACAGGGTGTCCACCTACGAGCTGTGAGTTGTTGGGCCTGCATATGGGGACCCGTCACACATGCCGAACAGCAGGGCTTTCCGCTCGTGTGTCTTCTACCTTGTTTGTCGCCTGCCTTGATTGTTCTTTGGACGGCCGCAGCATCCTGTTTGGTTTCCACAGAGATGATAGGATGGCGCTTGTTGCATCCCAAGCCAAAGCAAGTGTCAGTGCTTTCCCTGGACCCTAATAAAAGGCCGCACGATTGTCCTGGGCCCTGTGTTGCAAGTCAATCGCATCGCCCTGCTGCTGCAACTCACAACAGGTGCTTGCGGATTTGCGTGCTCTGCTGCTGCATCTCACAACGGGTGCTTGCTGAATTGTGTGCATTGCTGCAGGTACACACTCAACATTGAGACGGGCGTCCTGAACCAGCCACCGCCTGAGGGGCACTGGAAGCGCGTGTCATGCATGCTCAAGAACAGGTGAGGGGTGGCCTGGGCGCCTTGTCTGCCTCAGCAGAGGGCGGGAAACATGCATGGACACAGGCGCTTGATGGACAGTTTGGGAGTCTGATGGCAACAAGCAGCAAAGTGTGTGTTTCAGCCTTGTGTGGCTACGTTGTGCTGTCAACAAACCGCTCTGCTGTGCTGTCCCATGCTGTGTTGCAGGCTGTCCCCGCAGGCGCTGGCTGACCTGTGCGTCGCCCGGCAGCTGTACAGTAGCACCCTCATGCGCATCAAACAGCAGCGGCAGCTGCTGGTGCTGCAGCTGGCGCAGCTGATCAGTGACGCCCACAGCCGCAGTCCTGCGCTGAGTTACATGACCGACTCCATCTTCCAGAGTGTCTCAGGTGAGTGTGTGTTCTCTGTGGGCGGGCTGTTGTGCAGGGTGTGTGGCTTGCGGGACTGCAAACAATGCAGCATGCTGATGGGTGTGTTCTGCATTTGTGTGTTGGGCCCCATAGCAATGTGGTTGCTGTCCTCATGGGCACTGCTGCCTCACCAGTAGTCTAATGATCTTTGCTTTGCTGTGGGCGATGTTATCTGTGTGCAACCTGGCTCATGTGTTGCATGTCGGTGCTTGACACCCAGCATAGGCAGGTGTACATGCATGCTGTCGTGAAGATGAGAGCAACAGGCTCGAACAAAGTCCCTATGCGCAATCATATCATTTGCTGCAGGGCCACACTGTGAAGGCAACCTACTGCTGGACAAGATTGAGCAGAACATGCGCAAGGAGTACACGCTGGAGGGGGTGTACCAGGTGTGGTGTGTCGTGAGGGGTTGAATGTGGCTGTGTTGTCGGCTGCATGGAAGGTACCTGTGTGTACAGGGGTTCGTGGCTGCCTTGTGTGTGCCCTGCGGACTGACAGCAGGAGCCACTGACCCTTGCGTCAGACGCCCAAAGTAAAGCACACACGACCTTTGATTCATGGCCGTGTTTGTCGGACCATGCACGTGGTTGGACATATTCCTGTGACACATATTGATGCGTTGTGCTGTGTTGCGCCATGTCCTGTAACACCGTGCCGTGCTGTGTCGTGTCGTGTGCAGTGGATGACGCACCACATCATCCCCATGCATGTGCTGGCAGAGCTAGTGGTGCACAGCTACCCATATAAGGCAGACATCCACATGACCCTGCAGGTGTGCGGCTTGGCACATGCAGTGCTTGCGGTATTCATTGCAGGCTGGACTTTGTTACACAGCCAGGACTGGGAGCTCAGATTCACACAGCCAGGACACTGAGTCAGCGACCAGGATGCCAAGTTTGCTAACATGTACAGCTGCGACATGCACATAGCCTACACCATATGCGTGTTTGTCAACCGCAGCACCTGCAGCAGCTTCAGTGTTGCATAGCTATTTCCTTTGAGGCAACGATGGTTCAGTGTCTGCTAGGGCACGTGTGGTGGGTGGCATGCGCTGATGCTTGCTTGCTCTTTTTGCTGCTGCTGCTGCGTGGTGGTTGCAGGAGCTGATGCGGGACCAGCCCATGCCAGCACTGACGGCTCTGCAGCAGCTGCAGCTCAAGCAGCTGCAGGAGCAGCAGAACGCCCTGAAGGAGGCGCAGCAGCAGCAGCAGGCTGCGGCCGCTGCAGCGCTGGCGCAGCAGCAGCAACAGCAGGCGGCACAGCAGTATCAGCTGCTGCACCAGCAGCGGGGTCTGCTGGCTGCTGGTGGTGTGGCAGGTGTAGGTGGGTATGGTGGCGGCGTGGTGCTGTTTTGATGGAGCCATGTGCCAGATGAGTCTGTTTGGTTTGCCGGTTCGGCCTTGATTTGGGTGTTGAGGGTGGCGATTGCACATCAGGGTTTGACATGTGGTGCACAAGTGGTGTTGGCTGCTGCCGCACAGGTGTTGTCGGTGGGATGGATGTGCGACAGGGATTTGTGCAGCAAGCATAAGTGGGAGCACCATGCTGCTCCCGCCCAGCTGTTTGCTGGTTGGCATTGTACTGTGTTCAGCTCAATGTTCCAAGTATTCGAAAGGTCGCAACTGGCGAAAGTTAGCAGCTGGCGGGTTTTCAGGGACCCCAGTTCAGACTGCGACCTTGCTTGCTGGGTGGAATGTGTTTTGCGGCTGCTGATGCGGCCCATTGCTGTCCGCCATCGACAGCTTCTTGTGTATGTGGCAGCAGGCATGTTGAAGACAGGATGGTGAGACCCAGCTGGTTTCGGCCTGTCACCCCCTGGGGGTGGTATTCCGGTCGTCAAGCAGCCGCCTGACTTTGGTTGGTTGCATCAGCACCCAACTGAAGTCAGTGTGGCGGAGGTGTGCACCAGTCACAGGCCAGCATGTCAGTGCAGGCAAGCGGGGAGGCCACAAGACCTCCGCATATCTTTGAAGTTTGTCTCAGAGTACGGGTTGCATTGCTGGCGCATGCTAGGACGTTATGTGGGGTGTGTCAAGCACTGCAGACTGCAGAGCAGGGGCAAAGCGAATGGCTTTCGTCAGTGCCGGCCAGCCCCCATTTCAGCAGGAGCTGTAGCCTGGGCTCAGAAACGCAGGGGAGGTCCGGCAGCAACCACTGCCCTGTAGCTCTGCAATGGAGGCGGCGGGGTCTGCGCTTCCACAGCTTGCACGGCTGTGCCACCCACAGGCTTTGCATTGACGCCACGTGTCTTGAGGGCTCAATGCATGGGCTGTGCATTTGCAGACATCCCTCAGCTGTATTGCATTGACTGTGGGTATGTGTTTTAAGAGCCAGCAGGCCCCTTGACATGACCCACACAGACTGACCTATGCAAGCTGGCAGCTGGGCAGTCAGCAACATGTTACTCGGCATGTGTGCAGGACTGTAGCTGTGTGTGTACGGCACCCCGGGGCCGGCTCTGCAAGATGAGGTGCCTGTTGTGATCTGCATCACTGTGCTGTCTGGGCTTGGTGCTGTTGGGTTTTTAATATGCTGGTCTCAAAGACAGTCCCAATGTCTCGAGGAACCAGGGCAATCAGGCAGTCAGCCACAGGTTCTGCGCCCCTCAACGTCCTGAGACGTGATCTGATGCATGGCAATGCGTCTGTTGTGGTCGCAGCGCCGTGCATCTTGACACGCACACTGCGCCGCTCCTGCTGGGGCATTTGTGCTGCAGTTTCTGTTGCAGTCACGTAAGGCGCGTCTCGTCCATCATTGTTCACTGGGTTTGTAAATGTGCACAGATGCGCGTGCTGCCTTGCTGGTGCGCCTTGTGTCGGATGGTTGCTGAGGGCGTTTGTCAGGACGCAAGGAACACCTGGTGAGTGTTCACCTTCGTATTTTTGCATGGTTGAGGGTCGATTGTGGCAACACTGGTTCGCCTTGTGCGAGGCCTCTGGCAGCAGCCTCCACGACAGAGCTTTTTTTGCCGTATGGCTGACTAGCAATGTGGTGTTGCATGCCAAAGCGGTTGTGGGGTGGCTTCGTACCTCGCTGGTGCTTTGCATTTCAGCCGGCTGTGTCATCCTTGCAAGTGACATCTTGCCAAGTGGGGTGGCTGGTGTGTCGCGGCACATGTGTGCTTTGGGCCCCGTGGAGGCTCGGGAGGGGTTCAGTCTTTGGAATGACAGGTTGGCAGTCATGTTTGGTGGTTGACAGCACTGCAGAACGTGCGGCTGCAGGATATGCATCTGCACTTGCAAGGTTCTGCCCTGTGGTCAGTATTTGAGCTTCAGACAGTGATGCCAGTGCTTGCAGTCACATGCTGCCGACATCTGGCAGTCGGGCAATTGAGCTTTGTCAACAGGTTGGCTGATGGTATTTGCCCAAAAATGCAAAACTTGGGCAACCTTACAGGTGCTGGTTATGCCCAGGTTTCTACCGGTTGTTTTGGTTCACCCTCTGTACCGGTTTCCTTCTTCTACCTTTGTGGCATGGACACTTTGCGCGGCCTGCAATGTCCTGCAGTTGCGGCAGTGCTGCCATCACAAAATGCATGGTTATGTGGGGGTTACCAGTTTCAGAACTGGCGATCACACGCTTGTGTTTGCAGCTGCTGTGTGTTGTCGAGCTTTATCGTGGCCTGAAGCACATGTTGGAGGAACGGTTGCTCCCTCAGGTGCACTGCTGTGGCTGCTCTTGGCAAAGGGCGTGAGATGGCCAGCTGCACCACCTGTGTTGTGCCTGGCAGGTGCCTGCCCACATCTGCAGGCAGGTTGACATGGACTCACTCTACAGAACCCCAATCCAAGGTCGTGTCTGGCAGTCATGGCTTGTATGATGCCGGCTGCACCTGCTGTGTTATGTTTGTGGCAGCTTGTACGTTGGGGTGTGTGGCTCACAGGTTACAGCCATGGCTGGACGAGCTCAACTTGCTGCCACGTCCATGGCTGTGTGCCCTTGTTTGTTGTTGTGTGAAATCCGCTTGGGTCCGCTTTGGGTCCGCTCTGAGGCAATCTCTCTGGGGGTGCAGGATTGCCAACTTCGCCAGTGTGCTGGGCCAAATGTGCCCGGCAGCAAGACTTGAACTCTTCCCTTTGCCTGAGGAAGTGGGCTGGCCGCCTGTCCTGGCAACTGGGAGTGGCCACCTGCGATGCTTTGGAGGTGCATACTGTGTATGTATCCTGCTATGGATGCATGCAACCTGCGCCACCATGTGTCATCACAGTTGATCATGACCCCACACGGCAATATCAGTTTGTCCTGGGCACATGATTCTGTCGGTGTTGGGTCCACGGGACCTGCAGTGCTCCAGCAGCCTGGGGGCGGGAGGCTGACTCATCTTCAATATACTGCAGCACTAGTACTTGAAAGCAGCCGGGCAGGGCCACAGCCGGTCGGCTCCGGCATGTGTGGCTGCGCGTCGTGGTTTCATGAGATGGCCAAGGCGTGTGATAACTCACAACACCCAGTACAGCTGACGTGGGCAGTGGGAGGGGACTGAAATGGCCTGCAGCTGCTGCATGGGGAAGCATACTTCGTCTCTGATTTGGGTACAGGGTGTTAACCTGGTGGGGTACGGTGTTGCACACGGCCCGTGTGGACACGGGCATGTACACGGCATGCACACCGCGGGTGCGCGTCCCGTCTGCAGATGGCCCGTCAGGTTTAGGGTCACACACGGCTAGCGGACGGCCCGTGTCGGAAGGTCTGAGCCCGTATAAACACGCCACACTGCTAGTTCCTTTTTTGAGCCTACTTACACTGTTGAGCTTGTTCCAGAAGCAGCCGCATTCCGCACTCTGGGGCCCTGCCATGCAATGACTACAGGCACACAGTGTTGCCGTGTACAGACGACGCA
>QAXK01007179.1:0-35374 GCA_004335735.1 Chlorella sp. KRBP
CCGCTGTAGCTGAAGCCGCCCTTGATGATGCTGCTGGCAGCCAGGGACAGGTCCGCATCACTGCAGGTCAGCAGGTGTGGGCAGGGGCAGGGCGGCAGGTGTGGGCAGGGGCAGGGCGGCAGGTGTGGGCAGGGGAGCACGTGCAGCAGGTGAAGTGCAAGCCTCTGGTAGGCCACTTCAATCGTATTGTTACCTTGCACGGACCCAACCTGTCTGATCTGTCTGTCATCCAGACTTTGCTTTCCCTGTATGCAGATAGTGAGTGGGAAGCTGCAAGGTCCATGAGCATAGTCCATATGTGCCAACACACACCTGCACACGATGCACGCGTCCTTGCCTCCCAGCTCCATCTGCAGGGGCACCATGCCTGCCTTCTTGCTGATGCTGATGCCTGTGTCACCGCCAGTGAAGCTGATGCAGTCGACAGCAGGGTGGGTGGTCAGGTAGTCCCCAATCTCAGACCCCTTGCCTTTACAGCACAGCATCAGCAACAGCACACACACCACAGCACAGCACAGAACAGGGCGATGAGTGCTGACACACCATGGCTTTTCAAGCATAACATGCGTCGAACTTTTGGCGACTACACAGCCTAGCTAAGCAGCAGCAGGCACAGCCTTGTTCCTGTTCAGCGCAGTCCATAATCCTGATTTCTTCCACTGTGCTTTCCCCACTGAGCTTTCCCCTAGGACAACCCTGGAAGCCCCAAACAAGGGACATCAATGCTTCACAGTGCGGGCTTATCAGCAACACGTTGGCCACTGCAGGCCTGCTGCAACTTCGGAGCTGCAATGCTGCAGGATCGTGTCAGAGATAAGACTTATCATATAAGTCTTATCTTGAACAAGTAGGTGCCTGCAGGCCTGGTTGTGACATGCAGGCACTCTCGCAGGCTTAACTTCTGCATGTGTGGTCCCTTCACTGCGGCTTACCTGTCACCAGGTTGACGACACCGGGTGGGATGCCTGCTGCAGAGAAGCACGCTGCCATGTGTACGCCTGCGACTGCTCCCTGGCTCGGTGGCTTCAGCACAACTGTGTTTCCCGCCATGAGTGCGGGTGCCAGCTTGGACACTGCCAGGTTGACTGGGTAGTTGAAGGGAGGGATGGCCAGCACCACACCCAGGGGCACCTGCAGCAATGAGGGCAGGGCAGAGTAGCATACCCAGGTGTGCAGAACAGTCAAAATTGCAGGGCGGTGCAGCGCAAGCACCAGCCCATGCAGCAACCTCTGATACTGTCGGCTGTCGCAACTGACCTGATGTAGGCGTTGCCTCAGAGGCACCAAATTCCCGTGGGAATCAAGCAAGCAAGCAGCCACATTGCCCACGTGTGACTCAGCCTCCCCAACTGCTGGGGGTCACCCACCTTGGAGACCAGGCACAGCTTGTTGCGTTTCTGGCCTGGGAAGGAGTCTGATGTCAGCATCTGACCCTCACCGAGCGCCCGCAGACCCTCCTCTGCTGTGTAGTCGATCAGGTCTGCCGACCGCACCACCTCAGTGATGCTGTCCTTTGAGGGCTTTGCAATCTCCTTCACAAGGCAGTCTGCCATGGGCTGAGCATGCTCCCGCATGATGGCTGCCACCTTGTGGAGGTACTCAGCACGCTTCCAGAGTGGCGTTTCCGCCCACGCATGCTGCGCTGACTTTGCCGCCTTGAACACAGCATCAACCTCCTCACGGGTGCAGGCTGCAGCAGCAACAGGAGCAGCACAAGGGGGGTGCACTTGCTTGTGGGGCTAGCGCAGCTGCATGCATGCTTAAAGAGCGCATATAACAATTTGAAATCAGCAAACGTCCAATAAAGGCCAGCTGGGCCCTGCACAACTGCAACAGCGGTTGCTGCAGTAGTAGCGCCTGACCATCACACCGCCCGCCAGCTGACCTTGAACTGCATAGTCCTTCTCCTGTGTAGATGGGTTGATCACAGGTACGGACTTGCCAGATGTTGACTCCAGCCACTGCCCATTGCAGTAGTACTTGTACACACCCGACTCCGCTCTGATCACTGAGTAGATATCCTCGCAAGACATACTGCTGTACCTAGCGAGCTCTTGTAGGTGGATATGACTGTGGCCAAGTCTGCACAGGCGCGGTGATGAAACAACTAAGTGAGGAAAGGCAGTAGCAGCAGCAGACACAGCTGCAGCAATCAGCATGCAGGCTTGTGCTGGGTGGGAAGACCGCTGCTATATCCCTGCACTCAATGCTGACCTCTCGTGTCTACCTACACCCGCACCCAGCTCATAATTGCAAGTGTGTCAAATCTGCAGCGTGGGCTGTTGTTTGACCGTTCTGTTGTCAACTGCTGACCCCCCCTATCCGATTGCATGCAAAGTCCCCAGCTGCACCAAGAAGCAAGCTGCAGCAAAAAAGATGGCATGCAATTGGGAAAGCTGAGCAGGCCACACCCCCTGTCACCCTTCTTGCAGACCCACAAGCACACAGTCGTTACCAGCCCATGAAGCGAACACACTTGACCAGGACAGCTGCCACATGAAGAGACATGACAGACGATGTGCTCGCAAACCACATGGTCGTGACAGACAAGACTGACTTTACCAACACTTGGTCACGGCAATGAACACTAGAGCCAATGCTGGCAGCAAGAATGTGCAACAATCACTACTGTCCGCTGGACCTGCTGCACAATGACAGCCCGAGGAGGTCGTGCTGTGACCAGAGCCATGCGTGCGCATACACAATGCATACGCCACCCCTGAAAGCGCCGCAAGCCCCCACACACCCCAACACACTTGCTGCAAAAGATGCCCTGTCCAACACTCACACACCATGACAGACTATCGAAAGAGAGGCCCTACATGCGGTACTGAGCAAACCAAGCGCCCTTATGTCAAGAACACCCCCTTTTGATGACTTGAGGCTCTGGCATGAAATGCCACTGAGCAGCCACCTGCCGGCCTCTCCTAGGGCACTCCCATGGACAGAAGCTGCGCATTTTGGGATGGACATTGGTTGTACATATGCCACTTTAAGTTGCCTGCTGGGCGAGCGACACGTGATGGTGTGCTGGCTACTGCGGCGCGGCTTGCTGAAATGCAAGCAGCACCTTCAGCTCAAGGCTGCAGGTCTGCAGCTGTAGACAGCTGGCGGTGTTTGGGTCGGCTTTTGCTGCAGCCGGGGTCCCAATCAGCAGTAGAAGCAGCAGCAGCAGCAGCAGCAGCAGCAGCAGCAGCGTGCCGCGAGCTGTCTGCAGCTGCACTAGGCAGAGTCCCGGCTGGTCAGTGGTCCGCTGTCCTTGCTTGCAAACGTGCCGGACCCCGATGCCCCATCAGGGCCAGGTGTGATCCTGCCGCCGCTACTGCTGGTTGACAGCGCCCGTGCAATCGCCAGCTCCCGCTCGACCTGGGGGCGACATGTGAATGGGGAGTGTTAGTTGAACGTGGGCATAGTCGCCACAGCAGGAGTGGCATCACCCAATGCAGGCCGGCGGTGAGCTCATGAGCGGGCGGGAGCCAGCCCGCAGCATAGCCCGCAGCGCACACTGTACAGGAGCATGTACACTGTTCCCAAGTTGGTGTCAGGACACATGAGCCTTGCCTACGTGGTCTTGTGATCATATTTCATCCTTGCCATGCAACAATATGACAGTGACAGTGAGGGTGGCGCACCTTATGTTCCAGCCCATCCCTGCGTGTGTAGTCCACATGCACAAACGCCCGCTCCACCTCCTCCAGCTGCTCCACCTGCACACCACACCAGGCACAGGACATGACATGAGATGACATGGGATAACATGACAGGCACGTGACCCACACCATGCATGGCAACACAGGCAAGATGAGGGTGAGTCTCCCCGTGCATGTGTTGTCAAAGTGGCTTGCCAAGCGACTCTGGACCTCAAAGCAGTGTGAAGAACCCGGCCGCTGGCGCAGCAAGCGGACAACAAGACCAGGCACCACAAGGTAGCCAAGGCATTCCTGACATTGTCGCTGTTGCTCTGTCTTGGCTGGCGACAGCATGTATGGTACGCAGCTGCAGCCAAGGGTCGAGGGTCAATGGAGCATGGGGAAAACCCCGGGCACCCTTACCTTGTGCTGCAGGTCCAAGGAGATGTCGTGGCTGTCCTGTACAGTCATCATTGCCGGCAGCACCACCTCCATCTCAACAATGTACCTGTGTCGTGATGCCAAACACATGCGCAGCAGCTCTTTCAGCGCCCGTCGTAGTGGCACTTCCCTTTGTAAGGAGCCCTGTGGGACCAGGGGCACCTGAGCTACAAGCCTGCCTTGACATGGTTGATAGCGGCGCTGCAGTACAAGCGCATCCAAGAGACGAACAGGCTGCGCCAGCCCATGCAGTTTGATGCCCAACCACATCCCGTTCTGGTCACTTTCGGCCCCTGCAGCACTGCTGTCATCGCTGATACTACGATGCCATGCCTTCAGTTCCTCCCTTGTGTGCTGCCAAGACAGTACTCAGGTGCATGCCATCAGCAGTTGGAACACAGGCGACCTTACATGCATTGCAGCTGTGGCATGCATGCATACCTTGCTCCAAAGTGGTACGCGCGTATGACGTCCAGCCCCATATCCTCATGGTGGCTGTTGGCCAACGCCTCCAGCTGCTTCACAAACTCTGCAGGAGCCCCTCGCCCCACGATCTTGTCCACCTGATATGACACAACACAACACAACACAACACAACACAACACAACACAACACAGCACAGCACAGCACAGCACAGCACAGCACGCACACTGGCATGTCTTGGAAGCACAACATGTGCTAGCATGCAGGCCTGCACTACAGAGAACAGGGCACACACCATGCAAGTGCCGCACCGTGTGAAACAGAAGCATGGTGGTCTGAGCCAGCATGCTTTCTGTGCAAGGAACCGTGAACTGGTTTGGGTGCAACATTGCACACAGAGTCACACCAGCATTCACAGGGACCCAGGGCACCAGCACCACCAGAGGCAGGCCTGCGCAACAGCAACACCAGCACCAACAGCAACACCCACCTGCTGCTTGGCAATGGCGAGCCACCGCACGACAATGTAGACGGAGATTGCAATGGCACCGGCTGGGTCGATCCAGCCACCGTCTGGCACGAAGCCAGCAGCCAGCGCCGTCAGGATTGCGCACAGGTTAGACATGACGTCGTTCAGGTGATCCTGCAGGGCGAGCGGGCAGGAACACAGGGGCATGAGCATAGCGCGTGTCGGCAGCCAGCAGCCTCCTGCTGTGTCCCCGTAGTACCTGGAACTCCTCAATACCATGTTTGCCTGCAGGGCCGCCAGAAACCTTTTCCGGGACAAACCACACATCACTTTCTTCTTTTAAGATGCAGCACACCCTGTAACATGCATCCGGGGCTCAATGCCTGACATGGCATGCTTCCTCAGTCACCCCTCACTGCAACTGCCACTTCTTTGCCGCATTCACAAGCTATTCCCTGCTGAAACTCGCAGATGAGGCACACCCATTCCCGCACCAGAGCCCAACACACGCATGGTGACGTCTGCTGCACATGGCCCAGTTGAGGGTTAAGAGTAATACACCTCATCCAGGTATGCAGCAGCAAAAAGTCCCGCCTGCCTGCCAAAGCCACCCACCTCTGCCAGCGCAAGCATACTGTCGGATCTGTTCTGCAGCGACGCGCACACGGCCCAGCACACACACTTGAGCAGCGTGGCCGTGCCCAGCACCAGGTACATCACTAGGCCCAGCTCCAGCACAGGCAGCTGCCCAGTGGTGTATGCTGTGATCAGCGCAGCAACAGACTCCTGCACGACCTCAAATGAAGCCACAGACATGATGCAGGCACCTGGCCGCCAGCACGGCACAGCCCAGCACAGCACAGGATGCAGCAGTGAATAGATTAGGTTGGTTTGGGCAGTCCTGCATTGTGTTTTGAGATAATGAGAGTTGACAGGGTCCCTGCCCATGCCATGCATGTGCATGGCGGCCGTACATTGACCACACATAGTGTGACGCAGACACATAGTGTGACGCAGACACAGAGCTGGGTATGTACCACAAGCATACATAGTCAGGGAGATGGTTAATCACAGACACAGGCGACTCTGTTCTGCAAGCACCGCAGCATGTGTTGCCGCCGTCCCCGTCGGGCCATAGTCAGGAACCACACAGTCCACAGCTGCCAGTGAACCGTCAAAAGCAGACATGTCAGCGCAACAACTGCAAACCCAACTGCAACCCTCGCATCTGAACTCTACATGATCAGGGGAGTACGAAGCCCTCTGCAAGGAGCCTTACATGCCAGCACACCGATCGCTTCCAGGCGCGCTTGTCCGACTGGGAACCTTGGATCCTGCTGCCGTATCTTGTAGTCTGCATACGCAATCACCATCTGGCTGACCTGCAAGGGCACATGGTTGAGGTTCAAGTTTCGGATTTCGGGTATCAACCTGAACATATACTTGCATGAGCTGTGAGGGTGGCTGTACCCGTGGTCGAGACGTGCACCATGACTGGGACTTGGGACAGTGGCTAACAGCGCTGGCTGAGTATCCACAACTGGGTCCACGAAAAGCCAAGTCTGAGCTACACCTTGCTGCATGCTGCTCGCTAGCATAATACATGATGGTGACAGTCGTATGCAGCAGTGAATGCTCACCAAGTCCACTGCCGAGTCTGCTGCTGAAGCCAGGACAGCTTTACTGTGGCTCAGCCAGTAGGCGTACAGCTTCGCCACCAGCAGCAGTATGTTGACCACCCAGCTGAGTCCACTGGCGAAGGCAAGCTTGCGCTCGAAGCGAAGAGCTTCTGCTGACTTGCCAGCGACTGCAGAGGCTGCTGTTGCTGCTGAGCGGCCGATCACGGCCGCTCTCAAGGGGTCGGCAGCCATAGCCCTGCTGCGTGCCACTTCTGCTGCGGCTGCCCGTGCTGCTGTGGTTGCTGGGAACGGGTCGTAGTCTGGCGGGCGGTCAGCTGGGAGCTGGAGCAGGCTGTCTGTTTCAGCAGGCTCTGATGGCAACAAGGGTTGCACGAGGTCTGAGGAGGCATCGTCTGCTGTGCCGTTTGCAGCACCAGTCCTCTGCAGGAGAGAATGCAGACGCCCCACTGGGGCAGGTCTGCTGCTGGTACTCTGCTGCGGCTGCTCTTGCTGCTGCTGCTGCTTTCGCTGCTGCTGCTGCTGCTGCCCTGGCCGCTGCTGCTGCTGGCTGTGTCCAGCCTCAATGTCTCCCTCTGCAGGCTGCTGGTCTGAATTCGAGCCTGGTAACAGTTATCATGTCACAAAAGCATATGTGAATGTCTTGAAAATTCCAAAGGTAAACAGCGATCGTGAAAGCACCCACATGGCCCACAGCAGCTGCAGTTGCACAGCACTCTGCTGAGCATGATGCAGAATCCCCACCTGACGGCAGCTTGGGATCGACTCTGGGAGACACTGTTATCACGAAATCTGCGCTCGAGATCTGGCTGCCTGTTGTTCTGAGCGAACGGGACAGATCTTGGTTGTCCGAGCTCCTGTCCCTGAAATCCGTGCGACTGCCCCTGCGACTTGATACTCGGGAAGACATTATGCAGATTTCAGTTGCATGGAACAGGCTCAAAGAGCAATCCTAGCAGCTTAAGAGCACAACCCCAGCATGCTGCTTTTCAGGGATCAGGTGCAGGGCAGTGTTCTTCCCACCCTCTGGCTCCTGGTCTTCTCTGCATCACTTGGGAAAGACATTTTTGTCGATGACTTGAGTGCTCAGTTGTTCTGTACCCCAGCCAGAGAGTGGGACAGTCTGCACTGAAACCCTGAGGAGACCTGACGTCACAAACAACATTCAAAGTCACTGGGAATGTGAGCTTATGGCAGCAGTGCTCGAGCAAAGATAGGGCATCAGGCACCCATGTTCTACGCTGGTCAAGCTTCAACTTTCAGAGACGCCAGACTTTCAGACACAAATCCAGGGTATGCATCAGGATGGCCTTGTAATCAGCTTGTGATGAGATCGGCAAGAGCTGTCCATCAGGATGGCCAACAGGGGCACCTTCGAGGCTCTTACAGCTGTCTGAAAAGTAGCAGCAGGGAGACCCTGCCAGGGCCAAACAGCTCGCCGCACATTGCCACCCTGGCACCATTCAGAGGAATGTGCAATCAACTGAGGCATGGTGGTTGATGACCTAGGTCTTGCATGGCTGTACAAGGGTGCTTCTACAAAACCCCAGGTGTATTGCAGCCATGCCACATGTTGAGGTGTGTCAGGTGTGTTGAGAATGACGGTGCAAAAGGAAAGCAAATCAGGTTTGGTACACAGCCTCCATCAACCAATGCCACTGCACCAGAAGACAATGCCCTCAGCTGATGCTGGGCACAACCACAGATGCACTCAGGTGGATGCAACAGTGAGGGGATGCGGACACTGAGCCTGAGCACCATCAAGCCTTGATCACCAAGGCTTGTAGGGACCAACGGCTGGGGGTGGTCATCAAGGGGACCGGTTATCTCACGGCCCATGTTGCACAAGTGTGAGGTCTCACATATGCAAGAATGCCCCACAGTCACTGGGGACCGCTATGCAGCAGCCCATGCGACAGCAATGCAGCAGCCCATGCAACAGCGTGCATGCCCAGCTTCCCACCTCAGCACAAGCTGGCGCTCCACTGCACATCCACTCCCAATCGTTGTTGTGCCACCAACACCAGGGTTGCCACAACTTTTAAGAACAGGCCTGGTGAGGCGCAATGTTCAAGCCACTGCAACGTACAAGCCACTGTCCCTGTGGGCAAGATGGCTGCATGCATGCATGCATGCATGCATGCATGCATGGCGGTGTGACTGTGTGACAGGCATACACACAAGGGGGGCACACTGTGACAGGCTGTGAGACTTCTGGCGACTTGAGACGCGGGTTTAGTGTTGATTAGTTGATGCGCTGAACCCCAGGCTCTCTGTCATCTGGGCTGGGAGGCAAGTTGTCCTGCAGAGCCTCCTCATCCTCAAAGTCAAAGTCCTCATCAAACTCGACATCATACTCGTCTGCAGAGTCCTCATACTCCACAGGGCTGCTGGTGCTGACAGTGCCCTCACTGGTCCACTCGGCATTCTGCATGCTGCTGCTGCCGTCAAGCCGCACATCTGGCTCCTCCCACTCATCCAGCAGCACTTCTCCTTCATCAGGGTCAAGGGCATCATCTGCAGCAGCTGCTTCACCAGTGCCCTGGCTGCCCCACCCTGCTGGGTCAGCCGCGCTGCCCCTGGCCTTAGCTGCTGCTGATCCACTCCCAGTGGCACCAAAAGCCCGCCCTGCTGCGTTGTCAGCAGAGTGCGGACCGCTGCTTGTGCTGCTCTTGTGGCGGTAGCTCTGCAGGTTGTGGTGGCGCTGCTGCAGGCGAATGCTTAGCAGGCTGGTGGGCTGTGGCTGAGGCACTGGGTAGAGCTGCCGTGGCTGCGACAGCTGGTCGCATGTGTACTGCCAGGAGGGCACGACTGTTGGTGCCCCGTGCTGCAGCTGCTGGGATGCTTGGCTGGATGCCTGGTATGCTGTCAATGCTGTGCTTTGCGCCAAAGTAGTGGCGTGAGAAGAGTGACCAAAGTTGTTCTGTGAGTTTGGCTGGGCGACTGAGGTCGAATGCGGCCACGGTTGTGCAGCAAGACGGATGTGCAGGGCAGCAGACAGGGCACGCTGCAGTGCAACTCCATCTGCTGGCCTCCCTGCAGGACTCAGCAGGGCCTGCAGAGCGACAATCAGAAACAAGAACCAAGTTCATGGTTCGGTTGGCATTGTACACGGCATGCATGCTGAGGTTGGACGTGATTGAGGGCTTGCTCACCTTCACTGTTGTGAGCAAGGCCTGCATTGCTCTGTCCAAGGTCGAACGAATTGCAGCAGCTGTGCACTGTGCATGCACATAAAAAGCTGAAAAGACAAAGTACATAAGGAGAGGTCAAGCAGAGTGGTTGGCAGCACCCTGCACGACGCGGTCTGACCTGTCAGGTCTTTGACAGTGCCAGGCTGGTTGTGCAACACAAGCATTATTTGTTGCACCCATAATGCCTTTGTAGTGATCTAGTTTTGAGGCTGTACATGACGTGTGTGTACTCAACCAGGAGGAACGGGACAGTCTGTGTGATCCGCATCGTTTCGAGCTCGGTGCAAAGCACTGTGACGGTCAGTGAGGTTGCCAAATAGACATAGGTCTGATCACCATGATGCAGCAGGCCCCACCACGCAAAAGGAAGTGGGACCAGCCCGTGGCTCAGCCACCAGCAGGTGGCACCTCCCTCAGTGGCACCTCTGACATGATTGCACAAGCACAAGCCGCTGCTTTGGCTGTGACTCAACAACTATCGGCGGTGAGGGTTTTAGCCTCCACGCTTTTGGGCCTCGCATGCAGCAGCAGATGCGTCTGCTGGTATCATGGTCTGTGCTGCTGTGCTGCGTTGTAATGTGGTGCTGCCCTGGATCCCACCTGACACTGTCTCAATACATGTGCTGCTTGAAACGTGCTTTGACACGATCAAGTAAGAAGAGCTTGCTAGCAAGTGGCAGTGATGTCACTAGTCGCACAGCATGCCACCAAAACTTGCTGTGCTCCCCTCTTACCGTGCACCGTCTGCCTGCTCTGCCCTCATCCATCCTCACAGGCCAAAGGCCTCGGTCCTGCAGCAGCAGCACAGGCCGCTGCCATCGCGCAGCAAGCCGCTGCCGCCCAGGTTGTCGCATCCCTGCAGGCCACCTCATCAGGGCCCCACAGCGGCTCTGCCGCTGCAGCCCCCAGGCCCATCGGCAGCGGCCCAGACATTGCCCGAGAGGTGGTCATCAACGACGCCGGCCACCTCATCCGGCAGCTGCTGACGAAACGCGGCACACTGGACGAGATCAGCAGGCGCACCAACACGCAGCTTGTCGTGCGCGGCCGATTCATCCAGGGCGGGTCAGCCCATGCGTCTGGCACAGACCGGCCCCTGTACCTGAGGGTCACCCCAACGTCTGCTGCTGGCCAGGTGAGGAGCTTATCAAGCTCTTGAAGCTTTCACCCGGCTTATCTGCATCTGTACCAGTCCTGTCCGTACGTTTGTTTTGTTGCCTGAGGTCTGGTGTCATCGCTGTGTTGTGAGAGTGCTGTGGAGCTCATAGATAGGCCTTCCTAGGGCCAGCTTGCTGTGCAGCGCCCACAACGCAGTTTGCAGCCTGGGAGTGGTTGGCTCACACCAACCACTAGAGCTCACACCAACCTCCTGAGATCAATGCCGTTTGCATTGACACTGCTGCGCCCCGCCGCGTGCGTGGAGCTCCCTGCGCTGACCCATCCCCCTGCCCGCCTGCTGCTCCGCCCCTTTGCACCCTGCCCCCACCCGCCTCCGCCCACCAATGTGAACCCCATGTTCAGACGGATGAGTCCAGGTGGGGTGCGGTGCACGCAGCAGCAAGCGACATCGAGGCGCTGCTGTCAGGTGTCCCCCTGACCCAACTGCCACCGCCAGGAACACGCATCATGCAGCACCAGCCGCCGCCGCACGGCCACGGGCCCCCAGCACACCCCGGCATGGGGCCCCCGCCCCCTGCCCCCAACATGGCGGCCGCAGCAGCCGCAGCAGCCGCCGCCGCGGCAGCAGCGACGGCGGGCGCCACGGGGCAGCACCCGCAGCAGCAGCACCTGGCGGCACCGCCCCCACAGGCGGTGTGGCGGCCTGCGGTGGTCAGCAACGCCCCAAACCACTGCAGCATCTTTGTGGGCTTTGAGGCGCCACCTGAGTTCAACCTGGTGGGACGCATCAGGGGCCCAGGTGGGCCGGGGCTTTGGGGCTTGGCCTGAATGGGGCTTTGGGGCTTTGGGGCTTGGCCTGAATGGGGCTTTGGGGCTTGGCCTGAATGGGCTTTGGGGCTTGGCCTGAATGGGCTTTGAGGTTTGGCCTGAATGGGGCTTTGGGGTTTGGCCACACAGTGGCCTGAACCCTCACAGGCACCTGCAGAAAACATGGTGTGGAGAAACCGGCAGCAGTTGCAAGGCATGTTGTGGGGTGGGGTAGGGGGGGATGTGTTTGCATGCCACCACGTTGCACCATCATACAGCGTTGCTGCTTGGCACTGCGGCCTACTGCTGCCCACCACTGCAGCTGCCCGTCTGCAGGGCAGTACCACTAGAATGCGAGGCCAGCAACCCTGAAGCCCACCCAAAAACCTGACCCCCCCCTGCCACCTCCACCCTGCCCTTGCGCTGCCTTGTACTGCCCAGGCGACCAGAACCTGGCACACATCTCGGCACAGTCTGGCGCCACGGTGATACTGGGCGGGCGCGGCAGCAGCCCCGTCGCCACCCCATGGGGCGACCACGTGCCGCTGCACGTCAACATCTCAGCACACAACCCCGAGAGCGTGGCGCGCGCACGAGACCTGGCCATGGACCTGATCACACACATCCGCAACGACTTTGCGGCAACATACCCAGGCCTGGTCCCGGGGGCCCCTGTACCGCCAGGCGCCGTACCGCTGGGCGCGGTACCGCCCTACCCGTACGGCGCCCCGCCCCCACAGGGCGTGCCTGGGGCCTACCCGCCAGCTGGATTGCCTCCTGGTGTGCCCCCACCCTATGCAGGGGCACCCGGTGCCGCACCCCTTGCTGCTGCTGGTGGCCCCTATCCCGGCCAGGCGCCCACGCCACAGCAGCAGCAGCAGCAGCCAGGGATGATGCCACCCCCAGGCATGCAGTACCCACCCGGGCAGGTGCCCCCTGGTGCCCCTGTGCCACCTGGGGCACCCCCAGGGTTTGCAGCGCCCTACCCCGGGGCTGTAGCACCTGGCGCACCCGGCGCACCTGGTGCACCTGGTGCACCTGGTGCCCCACCTCCCGGGGTGTACGAGGCCCCTGCAGGCGCACCACTACCTGCTGCAGCTGGGGCGGCGCCCCCTGTGCCCCCCCATGGGGCATACCCAGGGGCAGGGGCACCTGTGGCACCCCAGGTGCCGGGTGGGTACCCACAACCGGCAGCAGCAGCAGCAGCGCCCCCAGGAGCCCCAGGCGCGTATGCAGCTTACCCACCCCAGCAGCAGCAGCAGGTGGCGAGTGCACCCCCTGCAGCAGCACCTGTGCCTGGCACTGCCCATCAAGCCCCTGCTGGTGCTGGGGCAGCTGCTGCAACCCAGCAGCAGCAGCCTGCTGCATGGGCGCAGCAGCAGCAGCTACAGCAGGTGCCTGCACCAGCGACTTCAACAGCCATGGGTGGCGCGCCAGGGCAACACCAGCAGCAGGCACAGCAGCAGGCACAGCAGCAGGCACAGCAGCAGGCACAGCAGCAGGCAGCATACGCAGCCTGGAGCTACTACAACCAGCAGCAGCAGCAGCAGCCAGCATCCTCTGGAGGTGGCACAGCTGGTGACCAGCAACAGCAGCAGCAGCAGCAGCAGCAGGCGGTGCCCCCTCCCCCACTTCCGCCTGGACCGTATGTGGACACCGCCAGTGCGGCATCAACTGCTGCCACCAACACACAGCAGAGTAGCCAGCAGCAGCAGCAGCAGCAGCAGCAGCAGGGCGCACACGTCATGCCAGCTGCTTCAGACGCTATGGCTGCTGCTGCAGGGTACCCTCCTGCTTCGGGTGCCATGCCTGCAGCGTCTGCCGGTTACCCTGCTGCATCTGCAGGATACCCAGCATATGCAGCACCAGGTTCTGGCCAGGGGTATTACAGCCACACTGCATGGCCTCAGCAGCAGCAGCAGCAGCAGCAGGGGGCGGCGGCGGCCGGCCAGCAGGCACAGGATTCAGCAGCAGCAGGAACAGCATCTAGACCAGGCCTGGCGGGGTCTGGACCACCATCAACTGGCACCCCAACTGCAGCACAGCAGCAGCTGCAGCAGCAGGCCAATGCATTCGGGGCAGGCAGCCCTGCCTCTCTAGGGGGCCCACAGGCACAACAGGCCCAGTACTACAACCAGCAGCAGCAGCAGCAGCCAGCTCAGCAGCAGTACGGGCAGTACAACCTGCAGCAGCAGGCCTACGGGCAGCAGCAGCAGCAGCCACCGATGCCACCGCAGCAGTACGGGCAGCAGCAGCAGCCAGTGTATGGCCAGCAGCAGCAGCAACAGCAGCAGCCACCACAGCAGCAGCAGTACCCCAACGGCCAAGCTGCACAGTATGGCGCGCCTGTCCCCCAGCAGCAGGCGCCTCAGTACGACCAGCAGCAGCAGCAGCAGTACGGCCAAGGCTCGGTTGGTGGGCACGCCTTCCACCCGGCAAATGCCCAGCAGCAGGGCCAAGGGCAGCAGGGCCACCAGCCACCCACACCCCAGCAGCAGCAGCAGCAGCAGCAACCAGAGAAGAAGCGTCGCTTCAGGGAGTTCAAGGAGGGTCCTCCTGCCGCACTCAGCCCACAGGCACAGGTGACAGACCAACACACCCACAGGCACTCCCACCAACACCCCACCTCCCACCAATACCACACCTACCACCAACACCACACCTCCCATCAACACCACATGTGACACCAACACCACATGTGACACCACACCTCCCTCCAAGCACCACCTTCCACTCCCCTCACCACCTTCGCAGCTTTCGTGCATGGTGCATCCTCTCCCAGGCCATAGCTCTTTTCAACACCACCCACAGCTGCACAGCAACCCTCCCACCCTCGTGCGCCCAACCCCCTTACATAGGCTCTGTGCCACTCTCTCACTGCATGGGTTGCATAACTGCATCGTTGCAGTACTGTGTCGATCAGCAACACCCCCCAGCTCCCTCTGGCAAGTGTGCACAGGTAGCCCCCACTGACAACTGCACGTGTGGCCGGCTGGCGCTCACCCTGCCACCAAGAATTGCCTCCCATCCCCCTTCACCTTTTCACCATCAACAGGCACCCCAGCAGCAGCAGCAGCAGCAGCATTATGCCAACCCATATCAGCACTACGCCCAGGCCCCCGGAGCACAGCAGCAGCAGCAGCAGCAGCAGCCCCAGCATGGAGGGTACCCCCAGCAGCAGATGGGCCCACCACCTGCAGCACCCGGGTCCATGCCCCCTCCCCCTCCCCGCTTCCCAGGTAGCGTCTACAAGTTCTCTCACCACCTGTGCAGTAGCTGCTGTGCTGTGCCATGCTGTGCTTTGCTGCTCGATGCGGTTCCATTCAGCTGTTGCAGGCCTTTATTTCGTCCGGGAGGTTGCTGATTTGCTGCGGGTTTCCATGCTGTCTTGCAGGGCACCAATGTACGCCACGATAGGGTTTGGGGGTGTGATTTGCGTGTTGTAACTACCTGCTTGCAGCCTGCTTGCGACCGCCTTGTGTCTGTCTAGATGTATGCAGGCAGCGCTGAATTCATGGGCGGCCTTCTGACGTACTGTGTTGTCATCCCCCTCCTCTCTCCTGTCGCTCCTGTGCTGCTGCTGCTGCGCGCATGCCTGCTGGTGCCCTGCCCCTGCCCCTGCTGCTGCCCCGCCTGCCCCTGCTGCTGCCCCGCCTGCCTCTGCATTGCCCTGCTATCCTTCTCTGCTGCCGCCCTACTCTGCGCTGCCGCCTTTCCTGCTGCCCGCATGTACCCTTGCCTGATGATTGGTGCATTTGCCCGTGGCTCGAACAACCCACCAACCGGTTCGTGTGCCAATCCTACACTCACACTATCCTGGTCTGGCTGTGCATCCTGGAATGTGTACCATTTGATAACACTGAACGCAAACCGCTGCTAACCTTATTTCACCTATGTGTGTTTGTGGCAACACCCAACCCCACCCACTGCCTCTCCCTGCCAACCTTTGTGTGTTCCTGCACATCGCACACGTCATGTCCATGTCTCAACGCTGTGCATACAACTTTGCGTCTGGTGGCGGTGCTTTTGCTGCTGTGTGGTGTCGGCGCCCTGCCTGCCTGCTGCTTGTGTTGCCTGTGTCTGTTGCCTCGTGCCTTGGCTGCTGCTGCTGTTGCTTGCCTTGTCAAACACAGGCTTCCCTGGTCAGCCCCGGCAGCAGGAGGGTACCAATGTGCTGGCCAATCTGCTGGGTGGCTATGGCGAGAATGAGTAGCTTACTGACTCACTGACACAGGGCACAGGCGGAGCTTTCGTGGTGGATGTGGGGTGTCTGGGATGCTCCAGCCAAGAAGGGTTTCGTGGCGTTGCCGGATCGGGTGTAGTAGAAAGTGTAGCGATGTTTCTTGCACATGTGTGCTTGTTTTGGGCATTGTACAAGGAGAAGGAGGGCTTGTGTGCAGCGCACCCATGGGTGGATGGCCAGTAGCTGTGCTGAAATGCTGGCTGTACTGTTTGCTGACGAGCTTGGCAGGGAAGTTGCTGTCGTACCTGCAGTGTATGCCAGGCACAGCAGCTTCCTTATGGAAGCCATCAATGGTTTGTGTCGACAGAGGTTGACACCAGGCGTCATACAGTGTTGCAGCCTTGCTGCATCGCCCGGTGGCGTGTGAGCAGGTTGGCAAGTTGCACTGGCAATTGTTGAGGCCTGCTGCCGGGGTGGTGGCAAGCTTCCAGCACAGTCAGTTATCACCAACGCCTGTTTACAAAGGGTCACAGCAGCTTGGTGTTGTAACACAGTACTTCAGGTTGGGGTTGAGTGCGGTGCATGGAAATGTGCAGGCATGTCGTCATTTGCACCCTACTGCCTGCACTCTTTGTCCACAACGTCAATTCTTGCATTCATCAAGACACACGAATTGTGTTCCAGCAGCTCGACAGCACAGTTTACCACCACGCCTGTTTTGATCGCTTGCTTGTTCGTCTGAAGTACATTGAAAGGCGAAGCCTACCTGCAGTCGCTACAGAAGGTTTCAACCGGCTTTTGAAAGCCTTACGACGTAGCTCAGGCTGACAAGGCGAGTTAAACGTACAGGGGGGATGAAACTGACAGATCAGCAGCTTGAATGACGAGATGTATGCTGCAGTAGGCTCAAAAGGCAATCCCTCCAGCTTTTTGTTTGTTGGATCATTGGTTGACGTAGGAGAATGTCCTTGTGGCACCTGGGGGCGCTCAAATTAGAGCATTGTGCGCCCTCAACAGTCAACCAACAGCATGTGACTGGCAAAACACCAGCCAGCTTGAAAGCACTGGCTGTCTGGACAGAGACCAATCATACATGTGACTGTAAGCACGTGATACCAGAACATGCTCATCCTTCACTTGCATGCATGCATGCAAACGCTTCCATCCATTGCTAAGTGCATGCATATCGCCATGCGTGCATACAGCTGTGCCTCAGACACCAGGTGCGTCCTATGCCTATCAGACGTGCACAGTGGGATGATGTTGTGTGTGCAGGGCCGGATCCAGTAGACATCTTTGCTGCTGCTAGGGCCATCCCTGCAGCATGCAGCTCACAGTAGCAGCTTGGGATGACCGTGTCTTCCAAGTCGAGTTGGATGACAACGAGACGCTCAGCACTCTGCAGGCCATCTTGGAAGCAGAGTCCAACACTCCCGCAGCACAGCAGCAGCTCGTTCACAATGGACGGCCCCTGCCAGCCTCTGCTGCAGGCCAGACTTTGTCCGCGCTGGGCATCGCCAATGGGGACGTCCTGATGCTCCTGCAGCAGGCCCCAGCAGCAGCACCAGCGCAGCAGCAGCGCCAGCAGCAGGCAACAAACGCCCACATGGCTCTCGCAGAGGATGGCTCAGCACGCGCACCAGCTGCCTTCATCCAGTCAGCCAAGGCCTCTCCTGAGGTCATGGCACAGTTGTCAACAGCACACCCAGACTTGGCTGATGCTATCAGGAGGGAGGATGTCCCGGCAGTGCAGGTGGGTTGGTATGGTGTGCATGCAACCTGTTGTGCTTTGAATGGCTACTGAAGTGCGTTCTGGTTGCTCACATCCGTCTTGTTAGCAGGCTGTTGCAAGCTGTCGGCAGTTGCCAGCTCAGTTTTTGGGCACCACACCATGGGAAGTGGGTACCCGGCCTTGTTGCCTTCCTTTCGTATCGGTGCACCTCTCGCCGGGCTGCATTGCGTGAAGCGCTGCGTGCTGTGCGCAAGCATTCCAAAAGGCGCTCAACAGTGTGCCGGTGTAGAAAATCCCAATTTGTGCCTGCCTTGTGCCGTGCAGGAAGCGCTGCGGGCTGTGCGCAAGCAGCAGCTGGCAGACCAGGAGGCCCTCAGGCTGCAGGAGGAGCTGCTGGAGGCAGACCCCTTTGACCCAGAGGCACAGGCAAAGATCGAGGAGCTCATCCACAAGCGCAACATTGAGGAGAACCTGGCAGCGGTGCGTGTTCCCAACAGCTTTTGGCAGCGTTGCTGCAACATGATGCTGCGGTGTGTGCTGCGTGCTGTGTGCTTGCCGCCATGCTAGTGCTGATCCGTGCGCAGGGCCAGCCATGTGCTGTTTGTTGCGTGGGATCTTCTCAGCACGCACTTGTGACAACTTGCGCAGCGGCGTTGCGGTGTCCTGAGCTAGCCTGAGCTAGTTGCTGCAGGATCACCCTGCAACAATGTAGGTGCCACACACAGCCCAGCCCCATTCCCTGTATGTTATTTTCACCTGCTGGCTGCTGCTGGATGAGTGAGCAGAGCGACAATGTTTTGGGCTTACTCCTGTGTGTGTTGCTGTGGTGGTGTGTTTGTGCAGGCCTGGGAGCACACGCCCGAGGTGTTTGGGTCTGTGGAGATGCTTTATGTAAACATGGAGGTGAGCTACAAGTGTGTTCGCCACAACCCTCTGTACGAGTCGCCTGCAGTGCCATGACGCAACCCCTGCTGTGTGATACATGAGAGGCCAGCCTGCAGCAGAAGTGTCGGTCTGACCTATCTCGGCGATTGTCAAAAGCGGGGCCCAGATCACCATCATGGTGATCTGCACGCTGCCACGTGCCCGTTCGCGCCTGCACACCTATGGTGTTGAGCCCTCCGCTGCATCGTATGCGTACGATGTGCTGTATCGTGTGCGCGCAGGTGAACGGCGTCCCTGTCAAGGCCTTTGTCGACAGCGGGGCGCAGATGACCATCATGACGCAGAACTTTGCTACGAAGTGCCACCTCAGCCGGCTGATGGACACGCGCTTTGCTGGCATGGCAGTCGGTGTCGGCAGCTCTCGCATTCTGGGCCGCATCCACCAGGCGCCCCTCAAGGTGTGTGCTCCTTGGACGCTTGGTTGTGTATGTCTGCTGAGTTGTGTCGTGTGGATAAGCAGCAAGGCGTCACATCCAGCCTTGCACCCTTGCGGCATGCTCTGCTGCGACTTTTGCCACGATGTCTGTGGACAGTGTCATGCTACAAAAGCTTGACGGTTGTGCACCAGGCGTCACATCCAGCCCTGCGGCTCTTTGCGGGGCCTCGCAGATTGGCGACCGGCACGTATGATGGTTGCTGTCAACTCCTCTGTTGATGATGTAACTGCTGACACCATCAACACCAGCCTCTCATTTTGCTTGTTGACATGACCACTCAGGACTGCTCCTGCTGCTGTTCCTCCTAATGCTCCCACTGCTGCTGCTGTGGGTATGCAACAGGTTGCCGGCCACTTTGCCACATGCAGCATCACAGTGCTCGAGCAAAAGGCCGGGCCCCAGTTCATCTTTGGCCTGGACATGCTGAAGCGCCACCAGTGTGTGTTGGACATGGCAGCAGGTCAGTAACTGGCCTCCCCTTGTGGCTCCTTGGGCCCCATAGGCTGGTGGGGCGGGTACAGCCTTGAGTGGCCATATCCGCGTCTTCCCTTTGGTATGCTACATGCCAAATCCTTGAGTGTTGGACACAGCAGCAAGTTCATAGGACGGTCGTCATCACTGGGCTGTGCAGGACGCACATCTGCTGGTAGTTCCTGGTAGCTCAACTGTGCACACTGGGCAGGGTCTGTGCCTGCATGGCCTGCAGACAGCTGTGTCGCTCCTGCAAGTGCCTCTCCTGCCTTTGTGCCCAGGACTGGCAGTGACGGAATGCCACCTCCCCCTGGGTCTCACGTGTGGTCTGCATTGGTGTCCATACATGCATCAGTTTTACTGGTGACCTGTGCCGTATTGCCGACTGTTTCATAGCCAGGAGTGTCAGGAGAAGGCTGTGCACCTGAGTTCTTGTTGTGTTATGCAAACTGCTGTGCTGTGCCGTGCTGTGGGATGCAGGGGTGCTCAGGTTTGGCAGCTGTGACGCCACCCTGCATTTCCTGCCAGACCATGAGATTCCCAAGGACTTCAGCCAGCACATCGAAGATGTAAGCTTAGGCCCCTGCGCATGTTCAGAGTGAAAATTGGTGCACGAGTGCAAAGACGGGCATGCATGTATGTATTTACCTGGAATGTCATCCTGAAAGGCTGCACCCCGTTGCACACCTAGAAGCGGGCAACTGCGACTGCCCTGCTGGAGTGTCCTACTGTCCTTCCTCTGTTCACTGACACCTGCTCTGTTTGCTTGCCTGCCCCTGCTGCCTTGTTTCACCCAGGTCTCCAAGCAGCAGGCAGAGAAGAATGTCGAGGACGCTGCAAAGGAGAGTGCCGCGGGCGCCGGCACCTCCGGCACGGCAGCAGCAGCAGACGCAGCACCACCACCAGCGGCAGCAGCAGCACAGGCAGGTGGTCCAGCAGGTGCGGGCGCCAATACAGCAGAAGCAGCAGGCCCCACACCAATGGACACAAGTTCAGCCCCCGCTGCCACCCCGCAGCAGCCCGGGGGTACCAACACAGGTGCTGGCGCAGCGGCTGCTGGTGGTGTGAAGGAGGCAGATGTGCAGCAGCTGGTGGGTCTAGGTTTCAGCAGAGAGATGGCATTGGGGGCCCTGAATGCTGCAGGTGGAGACGTGGAGGCGGCTGCGTCCATGCTGTTCATGATGTGAGCTGAGGGGAGGTTTGGGTTTGAGCCTATCTAGGCAAGACAGACTGTTTTGGCATTGGACAGATCACCGTGGGTCAACACCCCGCCCAGTCAACACAGCAAGCTTCTGGGGAAGCCTTCCTGAGTGTGTGTCTGATGATCCAGGGCACTGCCGTTACAGAGCCTGCAGAGGCTTTATAGCAGCTGGCAGTGTATCAGCGTCACATGGCCTGTGGCGCTTTGTGGGCCCAGCACCTTGTGCAGCTGTGGTGGTATTACAGAGGAGCTTGGCACTGCCATACTGCTTTGTGCTGGGTCGAAAGCGGCAATCTGCAATGCTTTCAAAAGTAAAAGTAAAAGTAAGCGAGTGTACTGCACTTGTACTGGAATTGGTTTACAGCAGCATCCAGAAACCTTGGCTTGGTCAGGGGCGCATGTTGAAGGTTTGCTGCAGACAGTCTTTGTCTGCTCAGATGTCAATTGTACCACCCATCATGGTGGGCTGAGCACCCAGGCAGGGTCTCTCAGAAGCTTCAACAGCCAGGTTTAATGCATCAGTCATATATCAACATTCAATCCATCTATTGGAGTCAGTCAGAGGTCACGGACGAGTTGCTGCTGTTTGATGCATGTGGGAGGATCTCCCAGAGGTGACCCAGCTGCAAGTCGACAAATGTCAGGCTCTTCGCACGCAAAGCATGAAAATTGATGTGTTACATGGTGTTTTGTATGCAAGATCCCTTCGCGATCGCTCTCCTCTCGCGAGCTAGCCTAGGGGCAGTACAGCATAGGGTACATAGCAACTGGGCCATGTCGCGATTGTGCGGCTCAAATCAAAACAAAATGTAGTTCTAAACCGTGATTTTTGGGGTCTTAGACGTGAGTCGAACATGCTCAGTTGATGCTGCGTTGATGGCAGCCATGTGCTGTGTATAGGTGGGCAAGACACCAATAGTCCGGGTCACCCAGAGGTCAATAAATGACGTGCTGATGTTGCAAATATAATCAAAGATCCTTAATCAAGATGAAGTGCAGTCTTGCAGACGCAGCAGCTGCTCTGCAGAAGGACCACCCATGCCTCATCAGGTGCTGTGTCACCTTGATGGCTGTGCTATTCATCAGTGTAACACTGGCGGGTGTTGGCACACTCAGGCCGCCTGACGTGACGAGAGGAGCAGCTTTGAAAACTGGACAACCATTCTCAAACGAGCAGTGGTTTGCACCATCCACATTGGATATGGGGCTTGATGAAGCTGGCAAGCTCTTTCCAGCAGCAGGGAATTACACCAATACAACCCAAGAGGTGGATGAGTTCACTGAAGGCGAGTGTTGTGAAGACGCCGTTCTGCTGTCACCGTCAAGCAGGGAGGTAGGTGCACGATTCGCAAAAGCCCTGACAACACCAAGGCCTCGTACTTGCTGCTGTTTCTGCCAGAAGCCACGGTGGTGTGCATGCTGCAGTGAGCAAGCAAGCAAGTGGGCACTCAGACATGGATGTTGCACGTAACGCTGCAGCTGTGACTGATCGATGCATTTTATGGCCATATGCATGCATCATGGCAGGCGGCTGTGAGAGAGTTGAGTGGGCGTTTGGCATGGCCGGCTGTCCATCATGAGGTTGCTTGGCATGTTGTGTGTGTGCAGCATGTGACACAGCAGCCTGCAGGTTGTCTGAACTATATTTGCCACGCATGGAGCTTGCACTGCATGCTACTGGCATCAGTGATCGCACTGCATGCTACTGGCATCAGTGATCGCACTGCATGCTACTGGCATCAGTGATCAGGCACAGCACACTTTTCAGAATCACCTGAGGTGTTGCGACACAACTGCGTGAAAAGCATCATGCACATGTTTTGCAACTTTTCATTGCCACTCTCTTAGGAGCCTGCACTTGCTTGAGCATTGCGCATGCAATCTGCTTGGTGGCAGCAGGTGCTCAACGCCAGTTGATGTTGAATATCTGACTTGCGCAGGCTGTGTGCCGCTTCCACCATTCAAGAGATCTGCTTTTCCAGAAGCCGTCAGCTCGCCCAGCAAAGTTTGGCCACACATGCCTGGCATACGCACATGACATCACTCAGGACCAGCCAGAGTATGGGGTGCTGCTGAACGTGTGGAATGCTGGAGCCAAGCTGCGCATTGTGCTGACGCAGCTTCTGAAGCTTACCCATGGGTAGGTTGTCTGACAAGGACGTGTGGAAACCTTGTCCCCTGAGCATGGCTTGGTTGTATGTATGCATACAATCATGATTTAGCCGTAACAGCGCTGCACATGCATCTGAGGCATGACAGCTGAGGCAGCCCAAGGTGGCCCAGGTGGCAGTGCAGCCAAGCGCCCATTTTGTGCTGCAGCTGAGGTAGTTTTGAGGGCATCACATGCATCAACACGCCCAGTCTGTTGAGCGCACTTGAGTATGCAGCAGCACCTCTGCATACCAAAGCCCCACACTGACGCCCGTCACCCCTCTGCCTGTCTGCTGCTAGGCCTTGGGAGCTGATCGTGCTGTTCGATGGCTGCGAGGATGACAGTTATGCGGTTGCCATGGATGTTATCAACCGCAGCAGCACCTGGCCTCAGTGCAACCGCACCGCAGCAATGCTCGACGAGTCCCGCGTGTGGGCAGCAGGCAAGAACTTGACGTCGTCACAGGGCGAGATTGGTCGAGAGTGCTGGCTCGGGTCAAGCTCGCTGGTGTCTGTGCGCTTCATCAACAGCACCGGCGTTGGCCTGCAAAACACAGCCGCCGACAACATAAAGATGCTGGCGAGCAGGGCAACGTACTACATCCTTGTGGACGACGACCAGTTCATGACGGTCGACGGCTGGAATGTCAAGGCTTCGTACCCGCTGCGACGTTGGCCAGAAGTGTTCTCCGCCAGCATGCGTTGCGCCCACGGGTTCCCGAGCTCGGCTGGCGGGCATGTGTACGGGGCGAAGTGCGGAAACACGTACGTGCCCCAGCCGCGCGCCCCAGCCAAGTGCTTCTTTTACGTCGCTGACTCCAGCAACAGGGGTCCGCTAGTCATCCGAGCAGAGTATGTGCGACAAATGGGGTATCTAGACGAGGTCCTCTACATGGGACAGGTGACAAACGGTGAGTGCACGTGGCCTCCTAACGAGCCGGTATCCTCATGCTCATGTTCAGCTATCGCAACTAACTAGGGTATGGAGCGCCAGGAAAGCCCCAAAAGCCTACAGCAGCAGCCAATGCACCACCACGCCCCTGCAGACCGTCCGCCATGATGGCCCCGGTTTTGTTCGAATATAGCACGCTGCTTTGAACTGCTCCAACTCTTGGCACTGTACCGTGTGTGTTACTCACGCCCGCATGTGTGCCACCTGCCTGCTGTCTTCAGGCTTCGATGATCACGACCTTCATTTCAGGGCGTATCATCAGAAGGGCTGGATCACAGGCCATATACCTGTGGACTACACAGAAGACCGGACGCGCAAGAAGGGGTATGAAAGGGCTGGCGGTGCTGTCGCACAAGACATGAAGCGGTTGCATGGGGAGGCTGTGGCATGGTGGAAGCGGCGAAGGGCGCAGAGTCCACTGAATGTGAACTCACGATGGAACAAGACCAGCAACACACACGATGAGTTCCGTCTGATCGACGACCCGGATTGGCACCCCAGCTGCAACCTGATCAAGGCACCTAAGGTGCCACTGCCAGCCTGAGCGGGAACCATAACCTGTCATGTACATAATTAGGTTAGCAGATGCCATGTTTGAGGTGTCGGGGACACTGTCCCCTGAGTTGCATGCTGCAGTGTGTCACCTGTATCTTGTGGCACACATGGCATTCATAGCGGCGGCGTGCATAACGCAGCCTAGGGTGATTCAGTCTTGATCACGCATGATGGTGATTATTTATGGCTTTTCTGCCAGATGATGGTCCCTGAGACTGCTTTGCCGAGCTTCACGGGTGCCATTGACTGTTGATTGGCTGAGGCTGCAGCAGTCCCGCTGCTGCTGTGGAGTGTTCAAGAAGTCGTCACAGTGTGACAGCCGAGTGGGCTCGCTGCGTGCTACTGAAGTGCACTTGATCACTTGCCAAGTCACCCGGGTGACCAAAGCTTGCATGCCATTTGGCAACATCGCAAGTGTGGCATGTGTGCAGGATTTTGGGTGAGTGGTAGTTGCTCGGTGATCACACCATGATAAGAGGCCATCAAAGGCCCCGAGTGGTATTTGGCTTGCGTGCTCAGCGCGGCGGCACTAGGGCAAGCTAACGACTAGTCATCGATGTGCCCCAGTGGGACCCAGTGATTGGTTGCTGATGGAGAATGTTGCGGCAGATTTGCGCGGCTGTACTGGCTTGCCAATGGTGATTTATTCTGTGTGAGTAGGATCCGGCCTAGATGACAGGCCGTGCCATGAGCGGTCTGTGGTCAGGTTGAGCTGGTAGGGCCAACTGTGCATGGGCAAGTGTACAGTAACAGTACACAGCCTCAGGTTTGTTTATTTGTATGTATGTATGTGTGATGTTTGTGCACGGCTTTGTTCTGGCCACCAGTCGCGCCCCCAGAGCCACTCATGCTCATGCACATGAGCAGGCAGCCGGGCATCTCAAGCATAACGGCTGTCATTCCGATGGGCCCGTGTGTTTGACACACTAGCGGCACGAAACCAACAGTTTCCAGAGCAGAGTTCAGCAGCCCCTGGCAGCTGGTATTGCCTTTTACTGCCTATGGGGTGTACTCAGTAGGCTACCTGTTGGGTCTACTGCTACTGCAGCAGTCCCCAGGCGCTGATGTGTGGCTGTAGAAAGATGAGTAGGGCTGAGCCAAGGACGAGTAGTAGTTCATTGCAGAGTGTTTGGTGCGAGGTGGTGTGAAAGCATAGTACTGGGCTGCGTACGTTCACACATGTATGGTGCCCTGTGCGCAATTCAGCTGGCCTGCATGGTGAGCTGCTTCTGCTGGGGACACAATACATATGTTGCCTTTCTTGACAGCTAACACGTAAAGTTCAAGTCAGCCACAGCAGGGTCAGCTTCAGTGCGGGTGCTGGGGTATGGTGCACCTGGTGGCACCGGCTGCAACCAAGTTGTACAGGCTGTCATATGACACAGCTCAAGGGCCAACAGTCCAGCTGGCTGCAAAACACACACCCTTGCACGAACGCATATGTGTGTCTCGCAGCAACTCACCAACCATCCAAGTACTCTGTGGAGCAGCAAGCTTGCCTGCAACAGCAACAGTCAGCAGAGCCCCCCACCCCCTGGTCTGCCTCGGTCTGCTGTGGCAGTCGCACTTCAAATAGGGATAACCTTGTAGTATTTTTGCAGCAGCAGGACAGTTTCGGCCATGCAGCTGTTCGTAAGGTCTCGCGCGATCACGTCTCTTGACGTGGAGCCCTCCCAGACAGTCAGCAGCGTCTTGCAACAGCTGGATGTGAGTACTTTATGATAATCATACACTTGGCGATGCACAAAGAGTAGAGGTCGTGCCCGAGCCCTGTTTGTGACCGAGGTTGCTTGGTGATCTAAACATCACCTTGCCTTGCTGCTGCCTCCCTGAAGCTGCAAGCATACAGCCAGCGACACTCATGGGTTTCGAATACCTTCCTGAAGGGTTACAGCTAGTTGAGTATGCATCCAGGTGTCTAAACATGTGCCGGTGTGTGTATGCTGTGCAGGGGGGTGCAGGACAGTCATACCTTGTGTATGGAGGGCGGCCTCTGGACAGCAGCAAGACGCTAGCAGACTACATCATCCAGCATCAGGATACTCTCGAGCTGCTGCTGCGCATCAGGTGTGCTGGTGCTCGCCAGCCATGCTTCCTAGCTGGCAGCAAGTGTGGGGGCATACAGCAAGAGGCAGCCAAGCTGACCCATGCATGTACAACCACAGCATCAAAGCGTACGCAGTTTCGTCGCTTACACACAGCTGCGCTGTGGTTGTTGGCAGCACTGTGGGAGGTTTGGTGCCTGATGGCAAACCACAGTGGAGCTGTGACACAGCGTACGTCACAGCGCTGCGCCTGCTTGTCCCTGACTGCTTGCCTCTGACTGCTTGTCCCTGGCTGCTGCTGCTGCTGCTGCTGCTGCTGCTGCTGCTGCTGCGGCTGCTGCTGCGGCTGCTGCTGCTGCTCTGTGATCCCAGGGGTGGGATGATGATCAAGGTCAAGACCCTGACAGGTGAAGTACACTTGTGCAAGCATAGGTCATCATTGCTGCTTGACAGTGGCAAACATCACGACCAGTTTGACCTCGTCAACAGTGTGTGTTGACAATGGGGCGTGTGTCCTGGGAAGCAGCAAGTGGTGGCCCAAGCGCTGTCGTTGTGCTTGGCCCCTGTTGCCAGGAAGCACCTGTGCCTGCGGGAGTACCCACAGCACGCCACAGCATGCACCACAGCAGACATGCACAGCAGACAGACATGCATGCCTCTCTGACCCTTTTCTCCTTGATCTGCCCCTGCTGTTGCGCCCCACAGGCAAGGAGATTGAGATAGACATTGAGCCCACTGACAGCATTGAGCGCATCAAGGAGCGCATTGAGGAGAAGGAGGGTATCCCACCCGTGCAGCAGAGGTGAGCAGTGGGCACAGCAGACAGCATAGCATACACCACAGCATACACCACAGCAGACAGCACATCACTAGCAGGACACTAGCACAGCATCTCCCCCCTGCAAAACATTGACATTGTATTTGTGGGACTTGATCTGCAGGCTCATCTTTGCTGGTAAGCAGATGAATGATGACAAGTCTGCCAAGGACTACAACATTGAGGGAGGCAGTGTCCTGCATTTGGTGAGTGACAAGAGTGACAATCTGCGACACTGCAGATGGTGTACCGATGCATCATCTGCGTGATGTGTCTGCACCTGATGGCTGCGGCATGGGTTGCTGCATGCACAGGACAGTTTGCATATCAGCATCATCCTGCTCTGTCTTTTCGATGCGCGGCTGTGCCGTAAAACGGGCATGGATTACAACATAATAAGACACATTGGGTTTGATTGTGTCTGCCTTTTTGCAGGTTCTGGCTCTTCGCGGTGGACAGTGAGGTGTTTGCAGGAGCAGCAGGCGCCAGTTGTACCAGGCCGACCCTTTGGCATTGCCGCAGGACACTGCAAGCTCGCAACAGGGTGCACACTCTGCATGCAGCTGCAGATGACTAGGCACATACGGGGCGTCGAGTATAGATCACTGCAGCGCCAGCTTCAAGCCTCTGCTGGGATCACCAGTGTTGGGTCCAGATTGGTGGGGAGGTTGATTCTGATCCAGATGCACATGCTTGCAGCAGGTGACGCCCTGGCACGTCATGGCTGTCGTCTGTTGGCAGAGTGAGGTAGCCCCCATGTGTGTGATTGTGCAACGTTAGTCCCGGCCATGCTGCTGTAACAGTAGCTTGGAACACCGGCGTGGTGTTGTGTGCACTGCTGCCTACACGCTTGCACAGTGGTAACTCTAGACGGCACACATACATGCAGTCTATCCTGGCTCAGGTTAATCAGGTCCTGTCTTACACACAAGCCAAACGGAGCTGCTGAGACTGCTACCTGGCACTGCTACAGTGCTCAGCCTGACCAGGCAGGTACAGTAGTGAAGCTGTTACTCCTACAAGGCTCGCTGGCAGGCGCACAATGTAAGCTAGACTGAGTATTGACCTCGAATCTTACATCCCAACAGGCCATGCTGTCTCCTCCAAAGTGCATGCTTGGTGAAAAGCAGCTGGCCCAGTGGGCATGTACAGCAAGCACCCAGGTAACCAGCACAGGTGCGGTTCAACGCCGTCCAGCATATAGCGTCCCACCACAATATTCAGAGCGTATCATGCACGCTAATGAAGAGTGAGCACGGCTGACCGTCCAGAAATACGGCAACTGGGCTTGCGATGCTGACGGTTCACCTTCCACCCTGCCCTGTGGACGGTGTGTGCGTCGTTTAGCCACAGATGACATGTAATGCGTGCGCCCTATAAATGGGACAATTTTGATCCCTGCCACCACAACACACAAGGCAGGCGAAGTTCTGGCACGTTTTGGCGCTTTCTCAAGCAGCACAGTCCATAGCAGCGCACTGCTGCATTGCGAGTTCCTTCAAGGGTTTCGTTGAAGATATTTACTCTGTAAACTTTCAACATGGCAATGCGTGACAAGCACAACAGCAGCAGCAGAGGGACTGGGTACCACTGAGGGAAAAGGTGTGCCATGGTTGGAGGCTGCTGTATATATACATCAAGTGCATACCTGACCGTGAGAGACATTAAGCATCGTCGAATACCTTGAACCTACACAGAATCTAAAGGCACTTCCTTTGCAGTGCTGCAGGAGCAGGGGCTGCAGCAGAGCACCCTGTCGGCAGCATAGCAGCATGGGCGACAGCAAAGACAAACCCATCTGGTGGAGCGCGTTCTGTGTGTTCGTCATCGTGGTGACCTTGATGGGCGGCTGCATTCTGTTGCTTTCCTGGGCAGAGCTCAACGTTGGTGAGTTGAGACCTCTGCCTGAGCAACACGAGGCATTGCCACATGTACAGCTTCAGAGCAGCAACAGCAGCAGCAAGGTCCTTCCTCGATGGCATACTGCAGGTGTTCCAAAATCGAAATTTGGAAGTTGGACGTAGTGCCTGGATTTCTGCTCAAGATGTCAGCTGTGGCTCTAGACACCCAGCCCAGCCCTGTGATCAAAATCGGTAGCACCCTAGCTAAGCTGACAATCGTGTAATCAAAGGCCCGGTCATCACTGCAGCGCTATGTCTCTCAAGTTCCGCACAGCCAGTGACTGCAAGTACAGTCAGCAACAGCTATTCCTGGGTGTCCATCCATCCTTGAAGCAAGCAATTGCGAACTGTGTGGCACACACACCACATGGCCCCTCAAATTGCCCTACATGTTCTGCAGGTGTGAGTACCAGACCATCGCTTCACAGCCCTGTCAGGGCCATCAGCATGCTGAGACATCGCTTTGGACTCAGCAGCTCCCCCAGCAACCCACAGGACACACCCGGTAGCAGTCCAGCCCTTGTGAGCACCACAAAACCCAGCAGCAGCAGCAGCAGCAGCAGCAATGGCAGCAAAGCTGCCCCTACCCCGCTTGTGCTGCAGCTGCACATTCCCACCAGCAACACCACAAACAGCATCGGGGTAGCCGCGCCGTTTGATGATGCAGTTTTGGCCATGGATAGTCTGTTGGGAGCAGTTGGGACAGCAAATGTCCCGATGGACTTGCAGGCTGGTGCTGGCATGAACAGCAGCAGCAGCAGCAACACACTATCAGCCAGCAACCAGAGCAGCAACAGCAGCATGCTGAGCGGGAGCAGCGATGACGCAACCAGCAGCATCGAAAGCAGCGACAGCACTGGCAACAGCCAGAGCGCCTGCACATGCATGCGGGCCGACCCAGCAGTGCTGCGGAAGCATTGCTCTGTACAGGACAGTGGCTGGCCCGAAAAGAATGAGCAACTGGTCACACAATGCTTCAACCTTCTGGTCAACAACACCTCCCAGTACCTGCAGACAGTCTGGCACAAACCAGCCAGCAACCTCAGCTGCACGCGGCCGCTGCTGCTGCACACATTCTGGGCAGGGCCTATGACTTGGAAGCTCAAGGCTGTGATCCAGTCCTTCCTGTTCACACACTACAGCAATGACACCAGCTGCAGGCCAAAGCCGGTCCTGAATGTGTGGCTGCAGACAGTGGAGCCGACCAGGTAAGGTTTTGTGGTTTGTGGTTTGTGGTGTTGGTTCACTGTCATGTGACTGCAGCAGATGCAGAGTCGGTGCCTACTCATCTGTTTGCAAACGCACACCGAGGAGCCTGCAGCTTGCCCATTCCAGTACAGCTGTGTTACAGCCTACTGAAACTGCATTTGGTGCCGATGACAAGGCGCACATTAGCTGCATGCCAGACCTCGTGCAAAGCACCCCTGCTCAACGTAGGCCTGGGATGGGGACTGGGCATGCACTGTTGTACAGGTGCATCGCCAGAACACCCACATCCACGCTGTATCGTTGAACAGCTACATGCTTACAACTGTGTTTGTCTGTTGTGATCGCATTGGCTTTTGCATCCTGCAGAACGCAGCTGGAGCAGTGGGCCCAGGAGTGGGATGCACCCTACTTCGTGTGTTCGGACCAGCTGCGATTCCGCCGATGGCAGGACGATGCCTGGTTGAATTGGCTGCCGCCAAAGCTCCTGTTCAAGGCCGTCGGAAACAGCACGAGCGTATCCACGCTACAAGAGGCAGTGCGCGCCAGCGCAGCATCCGGCAGTCGCGTCAGCTACTCGGACGCCGTGCGGTTTCTGATCCTGCACAAGTTCGGCGGCATCTACACCGACGGTGATGTGCTGCATCTGCGAAGCCTAGAGGTCTTTGCCCACTACGACTTCGTGTATGAGTGGAGCTTCGTCAAGAAAGGGATGAACACCGCGGTGTTCGGCGCGGCACAAAATAGCGCATTCACCGGTGCGGTCATCCAAGCGGCTTTGTCAGCGGCGGTCACCGTGAACGCAACAACGGGCAACGTGACGTTTGACGCTCCCAAGTTCAACAGCGCGTTCCATCCCATGGGTGTCTTACGCCGCATTCCGCCGAAGATCGCCGCACGCGTGGAGGCCCTGCCGAGCATACCATTTGACCCAATGTGGCTGACCGTGGACACGCCAGATGGCAAGACCCACAACCTGACCGTCATTCACAAACTTCGAGCCTGGAAGGACTTTTTCGATAAGCCGCCGAGCTACGTGGTCCCTCCTGCGGTGCCGACAGACGTCTTTAAGGGTGCTTTCACGCACCACTGGCACAACACGTGGTCTGCACCGTTTGAGGAGACTTCGTTGATTGTGAAGCTGGTCGACACGTATGACCGTTTCCTTGAGGGAAAGCAGCCGAACCCATACGGCTTGAGAGCCATTCCTTGCAGTGCTGGCGTCCAGACTCGGCGGTAGGCCTGAGCTGGGGCACGTGGGTGGCAATGCAAGATGGTCAGTGACTCAGGGCATAAGGGCAGCACCTGTACTTTTCATGCTGTCCATGAGATCCTGCAGGACCTCCTGCCGTGGTCTTCCTGCACTCAACTCGCTTGGTGTTGTTGTTGACATTGCTCGCACGGACAAGCTACTTGCACGGAACCCTGCGTGGGACTGCCTCAGTCGGGGCCTGCTGCTGTTCAACAGAGTCTGTTCTGGGCTCAATGTTTGTGGCTTGGGACGCACCAGCACATCCTTTGTTTGTTGCTTTATCTGACGCCTCAGCCTGCCTGTACGGCTCCTGCTCCTGCTCCTGCTACTACTAGAAGCATGCATCACAGAGTCTCCTGGCATGTGGGACACTGTATGCACCTGAACCCCGGTAAGCAATACGCACACGTTGGTACCATGGCATCATCGCATTCTACAGCAGCAGCAATGCTTATGAGTAGGTGAGCTACATCAGTGACAAACTTCGCTGCGGCAGCGCAGCATGGTGGCTGGGTCGCTGTGGCTCTTGCACTGCCGGGCATGCTATGCCTATGGTGGCGGCTACTCTGGCAGTGCTGTGCCATTATGCACAACCGTGGTGGGCTGGTAGTTCCAGCAGTATGCACCTGGCCGCCGTGGCCCCGGGCAAGCTGGCAGCAGGTTTCTTGTGGCTTACTGTTGTCTCCTGTTGGCCTGCTTAAGGGCAACTTGTCCGCCGGCGACTGAGTCCCAGTTGCCAATATAAGCATACATGTACAGCCAGTCAAGGTGTGCTGTACCGCGGCCTGGTACACACACACCGGGACTGGTTGCCAAACGTGGGTGTCTAACCTGGTTCAACCCACCATACATTTGACTGCTTGAAGCATTCAGGAGTCTGCCGCAGAGCATAGGGCTGCGCTGAGCTGAGCTGCACCAAAGCCTGTTCAACTCTGCTGCCGCAAAGTTTGCCTTGCCAGGCGCTACTAGCGCATGGCATGCATGCGATGGCAATGTCAGGGGTTTCCTCATCATAACCTGGTCGCTGACAGTGGTTTGCTGCAGCACATCAAGTGCTTTTGGGGAAGGCTGAGGCGCTGCCGTGCCGCCTCAGCCAGACGCCTGTGGCTCGGCTTGCAGCAGGGTCACCCATAGTATTGTATGGCTTAGCATCATGTGGTTTACGTTGCTGAGCTATTTGCATTGTTGCGTCATGTACAACCCCCAAGTGGATATTCACAGTGTGGCAAGCCTGGCAGCTGCTGCTGTCTGTGCTTTGCACTGCATGACACATGTCAAACGACGTTGGGTCTCACTGAAACACCCACACCACTGTGAGACACCACTGTTTGGTGTTGCGCATGTTGGTGGCTTGCTTGCCTGTTGCAAGATGCAGATCTGCATCGCATTTCGAATTTGCAAGGCAGGCTGACGGGTTGGCTGCACCATATAAGAGGGCCACACTCTGAGAGGGGCAAACCCAGTTGCGCAGTACGTACGTATACGTAATCAGCCTAGCTTGAGCGGGGCTGGATGTGATCCATGCATGATCATGCACAAAGCCGCTGACGGCAATGAGGCGTCAAGTTGAGTCAGTCATGAGTGCACGTGGGCTGCTGATGCTGCCCCGGGCGTTGTGGTCTCCAGTACAGCATTGTATCGAGGCAACCCTGCTTGTCTGGCATGGCATGTTGAGTAACATGTTACATATCAAACTCTGGCAGACTGTACAGACCACAGTGTGATCACACTCATGAGTCCACCTGTACTTTGGGGGTCATGCCAGGTGCCACAACTTGAAGCAGTCAATGCCCGCCGTGCACCTCACAATACTAGCGTGCACTCAACAACCCAAAAGCACCAGATGTGCACGCGGCACTCAAAAGGGTGAAACAGAAGGCTTCACCACACGACAGCCAGCACTGCAGTAACAGAAACAGTGACAGTGACCATACAAACCACGGCGCTGGAAGGAACAAAGGACACGAGGCGAGGTGAATGTGCAGCTGTTGGGTTGTGCCTGTGCACCTTTGCAGCGCAGATCTCCCACCACATGTTACATATATCCCAAGACTGTGCCAAGACTATGCAGGCGGGTTTTGCACAGATCAAAGCAGCCCCGGCGACAGTGTTGCGTGCCACAAAGCACCAACCAAATGGAAGCTTGCCCACACAGCAACTTTGCAACCTGCTGTCTCCCGGTGGGCAGCGTTAGTGATGATAGCAGTGTGCCTGCAGCCTCGAGGAGCATCCCCGTATGCTCTCGCGATCTGGTCCCAATCAATAAATGAATGCGCCGCACAGACAAACCATCTGTGGAGTGGGCACATATGTGCAATCATAGCAGAGCCCTCCCAGTGTCAGCACCTGTTGAACACCCCCTTCCTGCAGCTGAGCCAAGCAGGGGTCGCATGGGGATGCCTGTGAAACATCACAGGACACAACCAAAGCCCCAGTTCTGAGAAGCACCCAGCACCTCTTGCAACAGGCATTGTGTCCCCGGCTGCCCAGAAGGTTGTCCATCTCACAAGACTCTGCACAGACGTTCAGTCTGCAGCAAAGTGGGGCTCTAGCTCCTGTGAGAGAGCAGCATCATGGCGCCTGCATGCAGCAGCAGAGTGTCAGGCATCAGCATCAGCAGCATCAGCAGCGCTGTCAGCATCAGCAATAAAAGTGAGGCAGGTCGGTCAGCGCATCATGCAGCAAGGTGGATGCAGTCTTGTGGCAGGGTGGACTGTGCTGTGCAGTGTCCTTGTTGAAGGCTGCTGTTACCGTTGCTGTTGCCGTTGCTGCTGCTGCTGCTGTGTTGTCTCAATGCTCAACTCAAGGCCAGCCTGCTGTGCACAGCCATATCTGACAATACGTCAATTGCAAGGGAAGGGAGAACCACAGCTGCAACCACCTGATCCCTCACCTGGGGTCAGCCCCTGAAGGCGCAGCTCTGGCTGTTCTGCCAGCCCCACAGCCGGCCCTTGCTGTCCGGGACCGCGTTCTGCTGTGTGGGTGCAAACAGGCATGTCGGCGCCGACTCCCACTCGACCATGGGCGCGGGCGACGTGCCGCGCAGCGGCGGTACGCTCCTGTACGCGCAACTCTGGCCGTACTGCCAGCCCCAGAGCCGCCCGAGGTCATCGACCACGCTGGTCTGTGGGGTGGGGATGCCGGTGCAGCTTGGTGCGGCTTGCCAAGTGGTGGCAGCGTACGACACCGGCTGCGAGGTCGACACAGCCACCGCGCGGAACACGCAGCTCTGGCCCTTCTCCCAGCCCCACAGGCGGCCTGACGAGTCTGCCACGCTGTTGAGGATGGTGGGAGCCCTGTTGCAGGTCGGTGCTAGGGCGTACGGCTGTACCAACACAGACGTCAGCAGCAGCAGCAGGAAGCAGAGGTAGCGCAGGGTCAGAGTATGAGCCAAGCACAGGAGGGCACAAGGGATGATGCATCAGTGACGTTAGCATGGTTGCAGGAGTGCCAGACATGAGCATTACAGAAAATGCCATCAGGCGAGGACTGGTTAGTGTGGTCCTTCAGAGAAACCCTCAGCAATACAGACAACAGGTTGAAACGTTCCCCGGAACACACTTATGTGGTTTGAGCAGCAGTCAGCGTGGAAGCTGCTACATCTGCCTGCTATCAGCTCAGCACATGACCCTCGTACCTCGTTTGGCGAGACTGTGGTAGGCACCGCAGGCGGCTGGACGGCAGTGAACTCCTGAGGCCCCGGCGCCAAAGGCAGCTGCACTGCAGTGTCCGGTGCAAAGCCCCCAGGCACCCCGGGCTGGTTTGTGACGAGCTGCGGCAGCGTCGACGGCAGCTGCGGCTGCAGCT
>QAXK01007180.1:0-13969 GCA_004335735.1 Chlorella sp. KRBP
CGCAGTGAGGAGGAAGCACCACATGGCACTCACAGTTGTGGATGCGCAGTCCCTTGCCCATGAGCTCAGGCTCACGCTTCATCAGGTCTGCACAGCAAGCAGCAAAGGAGTGGTACGAGTCGTGAACAGAAAGCAATGTGCGCCATGCAGGGCTGTGGCCAGCTGCTACGCAGACGCTACGCAGACATGGCGGCATGCGTGCTCACGCACTCACCCGAGTATCCCTCAATGTCGGTCGTCACAATGGCCACCCAGCCCTCCTTGGGCTCACCCTGCACACAACAACACACAACACGCCACGCACGCACACGCCCTTGCGGCATCCACCCAGATGGACATTGCCTCGCTGCTGATCCCGCTGCCTTGGTTAATGCGACCTGAAGCCCCGTATGCAAGCTACACATACACACGCCAGCTGCGCCCCCCGACCCACACATCCGTGCTGCCTTGGTTGATGGGGCCTCAGGCCCAGTTTGCAAGCCACGCCCCCCACACACTGCTCACCAGCAGCCTCTTGCGCATGTTGAAGTATTGCTGCATGAAGGCGGGGCGCGCGCCCTTCCTGTAGAAGACGAGGAAGAGGCCGACGAGCACCACCGAGGTGACGCCCACCACGATGACGGCAATGATCCACTTTTCGGCGATGTACCATGGCTCCGAGGACTTGACGGGGGTGCAGACGAACGTCCACAGCTTGCCGGGCTGCGTCACGTTGGTCATCTGGTAGCCCTGCGGTGGGTGGGGGCGGCGGGGGAGCGAGTGCCAGGGCGAGGCACAAGGCGTCAAGCACCTTGATGTTGCGGCGCAGGGCAAGGTCAGCACGTGGCTGCTAGCATGATGGTGGGAGTTGGCATGCAGTTCTGTTTCTGGCGCACCAGTGCAGTGCATCCTTGCAGCTGCCCATTCATGACAAGCCACACACCAGGTTGTGAACTTTGCTTTGGCGAGGCCTGCCTGGCGATCTTTTGTGACGGCTGCAGCATCATGGCACCTGTCGTGAACGCCATGCAATCTTGATGATGATGAGGATGAGGATGACATACACACCAGGTTGTCAAGATAATACCCAAGAGAGAAAGGCACTTACTGACTCGCACTCGCAGCCGTAATAGAGAAAGTACGAAGGGTCGATGTTCCAGTTGAGGTTAGTGGTGGCGTCGTCCACCGGACCGGCCGTGCGAATACCAGGGCACCTGCACACCAAGTGAATGCATGCTCTGGTCTGGGCAGGTGCCTGATTTCCCTCGCTGCTGACCCGTGCTGCCTTGGTTCATGCGGCTTGAAGACCCGCTTGCAAGCTACACATGAACGTGCACATGTGCATGCAAGCCAGGCAAGGCCACTCATGATCGATCAAGTGGAGGTGCCACTCCATTGGGCCCAGGCCCTGCACCAAAGCATGAGCCACTGGCGTCCAGTGCCAGCAGGCTTCCTCAACAGGCCTCCTGCGCCCTTGAGAGCCGGGGCCGCCTCAGCACAGGCCCACCCGCACCCATTGCACTCACTTCATCAACGAGTTAGTGCAGGTGCCTACACGCCCACCCGCACTCACTTCATCAACGAGTTGGTGTAGTTGTCGCCCCTGCTCGGCGACACGGGGTTGTAGTACTTGCTGAAGGCCAGGTACGAAGGCAGCAGCAGCTGAGGGTTGAGTGCCGCCGTCCAGTTGACGCCAGAGTACACATCACCAATGGTGTTGGCCGCGAGGATCGCGTTGCCAGTCTGCACGCGGCGAGGGGCGCAAGGAGGACGAATGGGTTGGTGGCGGCCAGAGCACAGCGGTGTGTAGGGGCGGCAGGAGGGCGCATGGGTTGGTCGTGGGCAGAGCTCAGCCGCCCTGCACACCGCTCTCCTTGTCCTCGTCCATCCAAGGCGCTGTGCTACAGTCTGGTCACAGCACGTGAGGCTACTTGCGCACATGCTGGGGGAACATATCCTGTAGAGCAGGCCACTATCAGACTGTGTGTGTGTGTATACCTTGCAAACAGGGCTTCAGGTCGCATCAACCAAGGTGCGAGTTGAGCTTCACATGGGATGCGCCATGCGGCTAGCGTGTGCCGCACTAACTGCACACCAGTGGCCCGATGCCGCAGCACGAGAGGTAGTTTGCGTTGAGCGCCACGGTGATGGAGGTGCGCGCCAGGATTGAAAAGCTGGGTGGGATGGTCATGACCAGGTAGTTGAAGGACAGGTCCAGGCCCACCAAGGTGCTCAGCTGCAGGCGTACGTCAGGGATGGTGCCTGCGTGGCGACGGGCAAACACGTTGCAGTGCAGCCGATCAGCAGCAGCACGCGGGAGTGTGACGAATTTTCGTCAGGTTTAGGCCTTGCACCTGTAAACGGATGCCGAATGTCTGTACAGTTGTACAGTCGCCTGCCCACTCAAGCGCTGCAACCAGTGGCGCCCCAACAGAGCCCACAGCTTCTGCTTGCCAGGCAGGTGGCTGTACCGGATGTAAAGCTCAGCACACACAGCACCTACCCGTGATCTGGTTGGTGGCCAGTGAGATGCGTGCCAGCATACCCAGGTCACTCAGCGTGCCGTTGGGGATGTAGCCGCCAAAGTTGTTGTTGTTGAGGCGCACGTTGGCCAGCAGGCGCAGCTGGTCCAGCACGTATGGAACAGTGCTCGACAGCCTGCAGGCAGGCGCACAAACGTACAGTGCGCCGCAGCCTTTATGGCACAGGCACGTGCACGGCGCTTGACAGCTTGTCATGCGCACACCTGGAGAGCCTGGAGATGACCGGATGGAGAGAGACAACGGACATTGATAAGGCGGTGAGCGACCCTCACCCACTCACTCACTCACTCACTCACTCACTCACTCACTCACTCACTCATTACACGCACTTACTGGTTGAATGATAAGTCCAGGTCTGTGAGCCAGGGCGCCCCCGCCAGCGTGTCAGGCACCACACCAGACAGCTGGTTGTTGCCCATGCGGAGGATGTGCAGCGCGTAGAAGCCGGCAAAGCTCGGCAGCGACCCCGTCAGCTGGTTGTTCTGCGACCAGGACCACGCAAGAGCATACCGTAGTACTGATACACTGCCTGATGCGTAGCTCTGATTTACACCGTCTGATGAGTAGCACTGATACGCTGCCTGATGAGCTGGCGCGCTCAGGTTAGGGTTAGGGTCAGGGCTAGCCTAACCCTAACCCTGACCCTTACCTTTCTCCCGGCGTGCCCGTGCGTGAGCACAGTGTGCAAGCCAGGCACAGCCATACCATTCCTGACACGCTCCCTTGACAATGCTGACTCACCGTGAGGTCCAGTTGAATCAGGCTCGCGCAGTGCGGCATGTCAAACTGGCCGGAGAACTGCGCGGGCGCAAGCACACACACACACGCGCGATGGGGCTTGCCTTCAAGCCTGCGGTGCCCTAAACAGCATAACACCACCGTTTTAGACCCAGGCCACAACCAGGGACGGGGCACCAAGGCCATGAGGCCCCTAAGCAGCAAGGTCGCGTGCTTGCTCACCTTGTTGTTGGCCAGCAGCACGTCCGTGAGCGAGCTGCTGTCATTGCCGTTTGTAAAGTCGTTTGACGCACCAGTGCACAGGTTCTGGGGCACCGCCCCGGACTGCGCTCACACGCATGTGCACACAGTGAATGCAACATGACATCCGGTTGACGTCCTTGCGGCCACGGCTGTTGCTGCCAGTGCAGGCCACGGCGGCCGCCCAGTGTGCGGGAGTGAGCACTTGCTGGCAACTTGCAGGAGATACATACTCACCAGCATGTTGCCAGTCACGTCAATGACTGCAATCTCCGGCAAGGTGCCCAGCTCCCCAGGTAGCGTGCCATTGAACTCTGCAATCGAGCAGCATGGTCGTACGCTTGCTGGAAACCTGACGTTGCAACTCTCAGAGTCTGCCCAAACTGCGATGCTCATTGTCCTGCACCGACAAGACGTCTCCGGAATGCATAGCTTCCCTGCAGCTGCTGCGTCAACTCATACGTCAGCATGCGGCCACAGGTTCCATAGGCAGCACTCACGGTTGTAGCCAAGCGCCAGGATCTGCAGCTTTTCAATCTTGGATATGTTTGAGCTGATGTTGCCTGCCAGGTTGTTGAAGCTCAGGTCAACCATCTTGAGCTCACAGCCCACCCAGTTCAGCCAGCTGTTGGGGAGCGCACCGCTCTGCGCACACAGCACGGCACAGCAGGCACAGCATGGCCTGACAAGAGCACGGAAGGCCTGGCAGCAATCACGCGCGCCCCCACAAGCTCATCCACTGAGCGCGGTCAGATGGTGGACGCGCGTTCAGGTCGTGTAGTGTCTAACCCTAGACCGATAGTGCGCCCCGGTATTTGTCCCGCCGCGCGAGCAGAGGGTGGCTCTGCGCAGCTCATACAGTCATATAGTGTGAACCATACGGTTCCACACAGCTCTCACCAGGTTGTTCTGCGACAGTGGCAGCGCCGTCACCATCCCGTACGTGTCGCAGTCGCAGTTCCACGTGTCCAGCGCCCCGCCGCACCGGTAGTCGATGCAGCACTCCACTCCGTACCAGCAGCAGTACAAGGGCAGCGTCACCCAAGTGCCGTTGAGAGCCTGCTGCCTGCAGGGCACCTGCACGGGAGGTGGCGGCTGGGGAGCGCCGGGGGGGGCGGCGACGCCGAGGGGGAGGGCTGGCGGCTGGGGAGGCGGGGACGGAGCGCAGAGGGTGTAGCTGGACTGGATGCTGCTCCACCCGCTGCTGTTGTACCTGCGGTGTGTGGGGCATGCGTTGCGGGCATCGCAAGGGACCTGCTGACTCGTTGTCTACACAGAGCGCGTGCTATGCATTGCAGCTGCACATGACACCCTCACCAGTCTGGGCCATTGGTGACGATCCACAGCAGCGACAGCCCAATCAGCTGGATGTCGGCGCTGCAGGTGTCGTTGATGTTGTCCGGCAGGCTGATGGACTGGAGGTAGTCGAGGAAGGTCTGGCAGTCGTCCTGCTGCAAGGCCCGGCCCACATGGTGCTGGTCGTGGCGCCAGGCGCCCGCCAGCGCACGCTTTACCGCCGCAGTCGGCTGCCACCCACGCCAGTCCTGCTGCGGCGCTGCTGCATCGAAGCCGTATGGCTGGGCGTCATCGGACACGTCAGAGCTGCCTGTGGTTGCTGCTGCTGCCTGCGTCGAGGCGGTTGGCGACGGGCGGATGTCACGCATGCGTGCCGGTGCGTGGCCCCGGCCAATTGCGCTGCTGCCATGGGGATTGAAGTGCCTGGGTGATGAGGCGGCGTCGATTGCTGCTGCTGCGGCGTGAAGCGCCTCCCACGGCGAGCTGCCGTGCTGTTGTGCATGCAGCTCCGTGACACGCGGCCGTGCGCGCAGCCAGCGTTCGCGGGGAGGCCGAGACGCGCCACACGGAGCTAGGAGGAGCAGCGCTAGCACCCACAGCGCCCGGGCGGCTCTTCCCGCGTGGCACGCCGCGCTGTCCCGACTGTCGCCACCTCGCCAGAGAGGCTCCATGTCGCAGCAGTGCGCGTCAGCTGCACCGCCACAGCTGTGCGAGCATCTCCACGTTGCTGAGCTTTACACATCGCTGCATCATGTTGTGGTGGCGCGATGCCGGCCCGTAGAAGCATGACCACGGACGCACATCTCAGCAGGGAGAATAGCAGGAGCAACGCCAGTGCGGTTCAGGTTGTTGTGGGACATGCGGCCTGGTTCTCAGCATGAGCGGCCCAGGCGAAGTGATCATTGCTCCGTGGCTTGCGCAGCCGCACGTCGGCGGCCGACAGGTGTGGCCCAGCACACAAACCCACGCGAAAGCAGGATCACACATCCTGAAAGCAGGAGCACCTCTTGAAAGCAGGGCCCACCCAGCAGGGCTCGCCATCTGACCGCCAGCGGCTCACGATCAACCGAGACGCAAATGAGCGCAGCAACCAACTCAACTCAACCTTATGGCAATCCTGCCTGCAGCAGCAAGACCCCCGCCGTCCCCGAGGCGTCCCTTCCAAATGCATGATGCGCCGGCGCACTCGGACGCTCGGCACCACCAGGGTGCCAATCACCAGTCCCGATGAACCCCCATATCGCGGCCATGAAGTGGCCACACTGACGCCCGCAAATACGCCGGCCCCTAAAGAGCCCCTAAGAGCCTACCTCTGCGCCTGCTGTTGCTGCTGCTGTTGCCTCTCCTGGGCCAGCAGGTGCTCCTCCGCCGCCTCGATGAAGCTGCTGATGCTATCGCTCCTGTTGCCCACGTGCATCCGCGGGTCGTCCGACGACACAATCGGCGGCAGCCGCCCCGACGGCAGCTGACCCATGCTCAGCTCCATCTGGCCCCGGTGATCAGGACTCGCTTCCACCACCCCGCCCGCCGACACCGCATTCCTGTCCACGAATGATGGTCGGCGTGGCCGCCCGTCCAGCGAACTCGACCCGTCCCGCTGCCGCACCACCGCCCCGGCCGACAGCTGCGGCGCCATCCCCGCCGCCCCGCCACCACCGCCCCCCCCTTCCGCACTCCCCGCGCCGGTCGACGCCCGGCCAAACAGCCCGTGCGTGCCCATCGATGTGTGCCCCAGCGACGCCGGGGCAGGCCGCGGTTGCGAGCGGTTGAACAGCAGCATGGACATGCTCCGCAGTGTGCCCGGCCCGCCGGCGGCACCGCTGCTGCTGCTCACGCTGGGCCCTTCCCGGCCTTGCTGGCTGCTGAGGCCGGGCATGCTGCCCAGCCCGTCGAGGCCCGCGGATCGGGCGCTGTTGGTGCGCGAGGCGATGATTCCGAGGGCCCAGGTCTTGACGCCGGCGCCCATGCGGGGGGTGGAGGCGCCGGGGGGGGTGGGCTGGGCCTCGGGGTGGGCCTGACGCCACGCCCAGTAGTACCTGCACGCGGGCCGCAGCAAGCACGCACCAAGTGCACAGGATTTGAGAGGCAGGTTGACAGCGCGTGGGCCGTGGAGTGCCCGCCGTTCGTAAAAATGAAGAAGCAACATACAAAGTACAGCATACAGCAGCATACTGTAGAAGCAGCATACAAAGTAGCTACTTGCCTGCGCCCGATGTCGGGTAGCTCCGCCAGGGCCGCACCCAGCACGCCCGAGCTGTCCGACACCTTGTTGCCCTTGCCCTTTGGAGGTTCGAGTGGGAACCTGCGGCCACCTAGGCTCTCAAGCACCACCTGCACCACACGAGCAACAAGGAAAGCAGCTGCACTTGGTGCCAGCACACGGTGAAGTTCATCCGGCTCTGTGGGCGGGTGGCGTGGCGGTGCCGCACGCGTGATCGCATCAAAGAACGACTGTAGCTTGCAGGCAGCGGCTGTGGAGGGAGCGCAAGGGCAAGGCCAGCCCACGATGCACTCACTGCGCACGAGCTGTGCACAGTGCAGCAAGCAGTCTGCTCTCCCAGGCACGCACCTGCACCATTGGCACGTCCTCGGGCGAGCCCTTGAACTTGTAGCTCCCGATGCGAAGCGCCGTCACGTTGGTCCTGTACGTGCCGCTGAAGCTGAGTGGCTGCGTGAAGCACGGCTGCAGCAACGGGGGGACCTGCGGCTGCCTGGTGGCGGCCAGGACAGAGGCGTCCGACACGCCAGGGGGGCCGCTGGCGCTGCCGGCCATGGCCACGGCGCTGCCGGCCTCATCCAGCACCTCGATCTGTGCACACACACAAACACGTCATTGGTGTAAAAGGGCAACGTGCAGTGTAAGCGCACGACTTGGGTGCGGCTGAGTGCCAGTCACGCCTGGGTTACTGGAAACAACAGATGGCTGTGCAGACAGATGGCTGCTACAGATACCAAGGCGCACCGCACGCCATGCGCACCTGGTTAGGCCGTGTCGGTCGCGTCCCCGCCGCCGACACCATGGAGCCCGCCCCCGCGCCCGGCAGAGCCAGCGACAGCTCGCCGCCCGCCGTGCTGCTCACGCCCGACGCGTGCCTCTGGAGCCCCTGCGCCCACGACGCGCGCCCTCCCAGCCCTTGCTGCCCTCCCAGCGTCACCGCGCCGCCGGGCTGCACCGTCGCGCCGAGGGCCGAGAACGCAGCGGCGGAAGGCGCTTCGCCGGGTGCTGGCGGTGAGTGCGAGGGCGGCGCGGTGTCGTTCGCGCTGCTTTGCTTGCGGCTCGTGAAGCCTGAGGCGGTGGGCTGCAACGCTGGCGGCGTGGTGGAAAGGTCTGAGGCACCGCTGAGCTGTGAGAGGCGTGAGGGCGTTCCCCGATGTGATGGCGAGGGGGCGCCGCTGGCGAGCGGGTTGGGGGAGGAGATGGTGAAGGCTGGGCCGGGCTTGGCGCTGGTGCTGCTGGCGCCGGGAGAGGGGCTGCGGGCGGAGGGTTGGGGTGGGGCTGCTGGGGTGCTGGTGGTGCTGGGGCCCGGGGCAGGAGGGTCCACCTGCACATGGCGTGGTGCAGCACAGCAAGGCACGGAATGACGATGCAAGCATGGCATGCTAGCTGCGTCCGTCTCGCACGTCCGCCCCATGCACGCTGAGCTAGGCTCTCACCTGCAGTGAGACCGTGCCCAGGTCCTCCGTTGTCGCCGCACCGCCACCGTCCACCCGTCCTTCGTCCACATTGCCCTCCGCCACCGGCCCTGCCGCCCCAAGGGACCCCTTGCCGTGCACCACCCTCGCACCCCCCGCGGGGCCGTCCACTACACCACCACTGGGAGACACCCTCCTGGTGCCAGCCGCCACTGCCGGGGGTGCTGACGCAACGCCCGCAGCGGCGGCCACCGGCACACGCCCATCGTCCAAAAACTCGAAATCTGGCGCAACCGCCCCAGGCGTCAGCCCCATGGCCGGTGTTGACGCTGCTGCCGCTGTGGTCGCGGGAGGCAGTGCCATGCTGGCGGCTGAGCTAACGCTGGGGAAGCGGTCCTGCGTAGCGGGCGGCCGTGGATCGCTGGCGGCCCTGCTTGCAAGGGTGCCACCGCCAGAGCGGCGCTGCTGCTGCTGAGAGGCCACGGGTGTTGCCACTGTGATTTCACCGTTGCTGCTGGCGATGGGACCGAGGGGAGCATGTGGAGGCATTTGCAGCGAGGGCGGTTGCGGCTGCGCCGGTGACGGTGCGAAGTGCACCTGGCGAGCGCTCGCGGCGCCGGCGGCGATGAAGGGCGAGACGCCGAGCATGGGTGCGATGGGGACCGTGGCGCTGGCGGCGGCGCGAGTGGGTGGGGCCGATGAAGTGCCCGAAGGCATCCCTACTCGCAGGCGCAGCGCAACGCACACGAATCCACCGTTCGATGCGGGAGGCCACGAAAGCAACCGTTAGAATGAGATCGAAAAGGCTTTCACCGACCTGCGAGCTGTGGCGCGGAGTTGATGCCGTGAAGGTCTGACGAGGTCGAGACGCGGTTCGAGGGCGCGTGCGGTCCGAGGTGGTGCAGGTAAGACTCTCCCGAGAAGACATAGGACGAGGTAGAAGGCTGCCCGTTCCACCGGTTGAGCACCGTCTGAGCCGTCTGCTCCTCGCACACCACCTGCGAAGCGAGCTGGCGCGGTGAGCGTGCATCTCAGGCCCACACAAGCGCAGTTGGAGCCGAGCCGCACCACACGGCAAGCGCGACCCGGCAGCCCCGGAGGCGGCGGCGACAGGCCACCCCAGATCGCACCTGTCCGCCGTGTGCGGTGGCGTCCATGTAGCGAGCCGCGGAGTTGATGCTGGCGCCGTGGTAGTCTGCGCGGCCGAGGTGGTCGGGCACGATGGCGCGGGGGCTGCCGTGGCAGAGGCCCATGCGCAATCTGCGGTGTTAGCGCGTCACGTTCGGAGAGATGTAAGGCAGGAGGTGGTACACAAGCTTCACCTGGTGTGTGTGTGCTATGCGCACCCATGGTGGTGCGAGGTGCGGACGGCGCACCTGGGTCCACGGAACACAATGTCGCCCCGGTCGTCCCTCTCCTCCCTGCCCTTTTCTTGCTTGAGCAGCCAGGCCGGCCACTCCTGCCACATGAGCGCGTCCTGTATGAGGAGGCACCACGACACCGCGTCCTGCAGGGCACACACACAGCAAGCGACGGCATGCGCAGAACGGCGCGTTCACGTCTGCGTGGCCACGGCCACCGCTCATCCGTTCCCATTGAGCCTGCCTGCACCACGCCAAAATCTCTTCTCAGCCGCCTGCGCCCCACATTAGTCACTTGCAGAGCAGATGGAGAGCTAGGCTCTGCGGCAGCCCCGTGTTGGTGCAATGCTGCCCAACAAGCCCATCAGGCTGCAATGTCCAACCTACCTCGGGCTCTGGGAACGCGACCATGTACTTGAACTCATCGTCCTGGCACCGGCACATGTAGGCCCCCTTGACCGCCATGAGCGTGTTGACGAGCGCGTCCTTGATGGTGCGCTGCAATCGGCCGCGCTTGTGCTTGTCAGACAGTTGCTTCCAGTCCTTGGCACCGTCCACCATGCAGAACACCATGGTGATGGGAGGGATGGAGGAGGAGGCGTCCAGCCCCAGGGCGGCAGCGGCGGCGCCTGCATACGGGCAAGGAGGCACACACAGGGTGCGACGAGTGTGTGTGGTACGGGCAAGGGGGCACACGCAGGGTGCAGACGTGTGTGTGGGACGGCAAGCGGCAACGTGTTTCCAGTTGACAAGGCTGTCTGGCAGCTGCAGGTGCAATCTACGGCAGGTGCGAATGCTGGGGGGACCTGTTGCTCGTCAGTGTGCAGGCAACAGTGAGCCAAAAAAGCGGTAGCTCCAAGTTGACCTTATGGAGTGCAGCTACAGTAGCCCAGGGAGTGGCGGTGGTGCGGCGCACCTGGCACGAACTGATGGCATCGTGATGCGCACCCACCTGGCGCGGAGAAGTAAGGTGGGTCAATGCACACCCAGTCGTTGCCGAGGGCGAGCTTGGAGCCAAAATGGTGCGCACGCTCCGTCAGAACGGGGCTCACCACCTGCAGCAAAGGCAACGCGTGCCACACGCACAGGAGCATGGGCATGGCGTGCCGTGCAAGCCCCTCTCGTACCACCCTATCACAAAAGAGCTGCCCTTCTGAATTGTGCCAGGCACACTGCAAGCACCAGTGCGCAGCAAGCCCCTGCAAGCACGCAAGTGAGCAGCAACTAGTACCACACCTGGTAGAGGTGCAAGCGCTTGGCACCGCCGTCCCCCGAGTCCTTGCCTCCCAGCAGAGCCTCCTTGACCCCTGTCCCGCCCCCACCTCCGCCGCGCGCTGTTGCTGCGCCAGGCGTGGGCGAGGCCGGTGCGCTGACATCCCCTGCCAGTGACCCGTCATGATCCACGGGTGTGGCGCCGCCGCCGCCGGCCGTGGAGGGCGTGGCGTGGTGGGAGCGGAGCGAGGTGGTGGGGGCCGAGGTGAAGAAGGAGAGGGGGCCGCGGGTGCGGCGCTGGCTGTTGTGCACAAACTTGCCCCTGCGGGCAGGTGCAGAGCGGGACGGGAGGTGCAGGTCAGACACGGAGGTGCAGGGCAGAAACAAGAGGTGCAGGATAGAAGTGCAACCGCGCTGAGCAGTGGCTGACTGAAACGCGCTAGGAGACTGCTGCGCGTTGCGTGAACTGCAACTGGATTGTGGGAGGTGCAGGGCGGAACGGGCGGATGCGCAGCAGATGACGGATGGCACTGGCCGCTGTGCAGTCACTGCATGTGTCGCACTGGCTACGTGCCAAAGCTGTGAACTCACGTGTCCAGCAGTTATGCCATATCCGCGTGCTGATGCTACGCATACGCGCGCAGATGCCTCCACACCAGACCAAGCCACGCCAGAGCCACGCCACACGCCACACTTACATGTCCAGCACCACGGCCACGTCGGCGTCGTCCGCCGCCCGTCGCTTGCCAAGCATCCACTGCAGCAGCGTGGGCCTGCTCTGGTGCATCTTGGAGGCGCTCAGCCCGTTGTGGTCGACGGCGCCCAGCTCCACCAGGCGCTCCTTGACCTCCTTGAAGGTGGCCGAGTCCATGAGGACTTGCCCGCCCGCCGCCGCGTCTGACACCACTGCGGTCAGAAAAGCAGCAACACGTCTCCATTGCGGCCATTTGCAGCTTTGCTTGTGACTCATGTGCGCAACATTCAGACACCCAGTAAGCATCATCCTACCTTTGGAGCGTTCCATCGCGGCGCACGACCTGATGCTCTGCCCCTTCTCCAGCCTGCCCGTGGCAATGCCCATGCGCACGCGCAGCCCATTGAAGATGGCCCGGCGCTGCGAGGCCGGCGCGCTCGGCATGCCGCTGAGCACACGCAAGGCCTGGCTCACGCCGCCCGACAGCCCGCCTGTGCCGCCGCCGGGGCCGGTGCCGCTGAGATGAGGCAGGGTGCTGGCGCCGGAGCCAGCCCCGGCGGACACTGCAGGTGAAGCAGGCATGAGAGCAGGGCGAAGGCGCTGTCGCCAGGCAAGCGTTGCATCGAAACTCCGGCTGCGAATAGTATGATTGTGCATGCGCCAGCAGGGAGCATCCAGGCCCTGTGGTCTGGAGGCGGTGGCGGGCGAGCGCAGCAACCTAGCACAAATGATGGTGATGGTGGGCATGTGGTGATGGAGATGCGACACGCTAATCAGAGCACCAAAGGCCACAGAGCAAGAGCCACCCTACCGCGCCTCACCTTCGGTGTGTTCAGGGATGGCTGAGGGCGCGCCGCGCTTGCTCCGGACGGACGTGCTGTGCTTGAGGAAGAGGCGGAGGGCGTTGGTGGCACTGGTGGACTGGGGCATTGACGACGCACCCTGTACACCATGTGTTGCGGGTGGCGATGGCCCATCTCAACGTGTTCTGCGCCACTGCAGCTGTCGGGCGCAACAGGCGTATGCTCGAGCCGCTGCCCTACCCCAGGCAAGAATGCTCGTGGGCAGCCTCCGTGTGCAACCTGCAGCCTGCCGCACGTGGGCAGCCTGCAGCCTGCTGACTAGCCTGATCCTGGCACAGCATTCTGTCTATGTAGCGTGGCAGGTCCCTGCCACGTTGCTGCTTTACCCAGGCCTCTGAAAGCCTGGGCTGTCGGCGCATGCTGCTCATGCTCACTGTGTGGGCTGCAAGCACTCTCCCTCGCTCTCTCAAGCCGATCAGCACCACACCACACCACACGCACCTGCAGGTCATCCATGTTGAGCGGCAGGCTGCCTGACAGGTTGGGGCTGGCGCCCGCCACCGCCGCCGTGGCGCTCTGCGTGGTCTGCACCGGCGAGCGGAGCTCCGTGGTGCTGCGGTCCCGGTTCCCGCTGCTGCCCCCGCCTTGCGTCGCGTTGTCGCGCGTGAAGAGGCGGGTGAGGGCCTGGGAGGCAGGCCATGGCCATAGATTCATATTCAGGACAAGTGCGGGGGCCAACAGGATGAGTAGCCACGGGTCTTGTAGTGCATGCAAAACGAAGCTGTACGGTGCAGCGTTGGTGGCAGACAGCGACGTGGCAATGTGTCACAGCAGAGCGCAGGCGTAAGCACAAGACGGACGGGGTCCTGGTGCCGCTGCGTGCCCTGGGCGGCATAAGGCACAACACTAGGTGTCGCAGACCCTCACCATTGAAAAGATGCTGCTCTTGCGTACGCGCTCTGATGGCCCCTCAGAGTTGAGGAGCTTTTCCGGCCACTCCACGCGGTGCAGCAGCAGCTGGGCCTGCGGAGCACCACACGCCGACAATGATGGTTCGGGCCCAGGCTCAGGCACAACGCGAGGTGCAGGACGGCCAGAAACGCAGACAGTCATGGTGTTTGGCAGCACGAGCAGATGTAGAGAGGGTGTTTACCTGGAGGCAGAAGGCCACGGCGTCAAATGGCTCGTGGAACGCGATGATGAAACTGCGGCCAAGCCAAGCGGCAATCACGAGTGTGCACAGACTGAGCGCTGCAAACTGGTGTAAGAGCAGGTGCGTGATACGAAGCAGAAGCACGGCTGCCGCCGTGCGCATACCTGTCTCCCTCCTGCTCCATGGTGAAGCCGTAAAACTGCCACCGGGCCTTGTCAATGCAGTCTGCAAAGGCAGGCGTAGCGTAGCAGGTCAGTACTTGCGAACCGGTCACTTGCCACTGCCACAGCGCAGTGAGGAGGAAGCACCACATGGCA
>QAXK01007185.1:0-12509 GCA_004335735.1 Chlorella sp. KRBP
GCACTGGAGGGAGTCCTGGGTAGGCTGGGTGCCTCCAGCAGCATGCATGCTGTATCAAAGGGAGCAGGAGGTGTGGTGGCAGCAGTGCCCTTCTTGTGGCCCAACTTCCTGCAGAGGTTCGGTGGCAAGGTGCCATCCCTGTTCTCAGAGGCTGCGGACCGGGTTGCAGCAAGCTCTCGGCAGAGTAAGTGACTTCATGGCTGGTCCCAGCGCTGCAACAGCCCGACTTGTGCAGAGCAAAAGGTTGCACACTGCATGTTACAGGCCCTTCACGCTCAGCATTGCTGTTGCTCTATCATGCATTGCTCACAAGGAGCCTCTTACAAGGATGGAGCACTTGCCCTCGGTTCAGCCCTCCGCAAGTTTCCGCCATATGGTTTCCAACTACTAACACTGTGGACCCCGCTTGCTCATGCAGATGACCAAGTCGGAGGCACGCCAGCAACAGCTGGTGCCAGCCTCAGCAAGTCCAGCATCTCCAGCCTTGTGCTGAGCACAGTGTCTGCAGTGCTGGGCCCAGACGTCAACCTAGATGAGCCCCTGATGGCCTCTGGGCTGGACAGCCTGGGGGCTGTGGAGCTGCGCAACAGCCTGCAGGCCCAGCTGCCTGCTGGCCTGGAGCTGCCAGCAACGCTACTGTTCGACTTCCCAAGCATCAACGCCATCTCAGGATACATCGCATCTCAGGTGGGGCGGTGGTTGCCTGCTGGCATGGGCCAGCACTCAAGCAGCATACCCGAGCTGTACCTGCACACAGGATAGCATTCTGCCTGTACCTCTCGTCTTGCTCTGCCACCATTCATTCGTGCGCACTGTCACCAGTGTCCGTTTCCTCCTGCCACTGGTTGTCATTGTGCAGGTGGCAGATCCAGAACAGGAGGTGCCAGCCGCTGCCACAGCACCCAGCAAGTCCCTTGCTGTTGTACCAGCAGCAGCAGACACTGGCCGTCTTGTCGCCATCAGTGCAGATGCGTGCCGCAGCCCTGCAGGCGCGATCAACAGTGTCAAGGCTGTGGATGCTATCAATCCGATACCACTGCAGGTGCGCACAACACATCACTCATTTTTTCACCGGTGGTGCAAGTATGGCATGTGTGAGGCTCTTGATGTCGCATATCATCGCAGCAGGGCTCATGCCTCTGAATCTTTGGCAGCGCAAATAACACGTGCCTACAAGCAAGGACTAACTGGTATGTTGTGTGGTTTGCTTGCAGCGCTGGGATTGGGAGGACTTGGCCAGGCGTGCCAGCGGGCAGCAGTTGCCAGCCAGGTTTGGTGGCTGGCTGGCCGACATCGAGCTGTTTGATGCTGCAGCCTTTGGCATCAGCGGCATCGAGGCACAGCTCATGGATGCACAGCAGCGCCTCCTGCTTCAGCTCTCATTGGAAGCTCTGGCCTCCTCGGCTTCTGCAGCAGCAGCAGGCCAGCAGGCTGGCCTAGTTGAAATTGTGGCAGGTGCAGGGGTGAATGCTTGTGTGGCAGTGGGCATTGCCAGTGCCGAGTACAACAATCACCTCCTGGCGCGCACAGGCGCAGGCCAGAGTGCGTACTCAGCAACAGGTGGAGCCCTCAGCGTGGCATCTGGCAGGCTGGCATACACGTATGGCATGCGGGGTGCTGCGCTGTCCATTGACACCGCCTGCTCATCTTCCCTCGTGGCCGCGCACTTTGTGGGCAGTCAGATGCAGGCGGGTGTGTCGGCAGCAGGCATGGCAGCTGGTGTGGGCCTGCTTTTGTCACCAAACCCTACTGGCATGTTCCAGAAGGCAGGCATGCTTGCCCCAGACGGGCACTGCAAGACACTGGACGCAGCAGCAGATGGTTATGTCAGGGCGGAAGCAGCAGGCCTGCTGCTGCTGCAAGCATACTCTGCAGATGCAGCCGGCTCTGCAGCACACACCATGCTAGCAGTGCTGGCAGGGTCAGCGGTGAACCAGGATGGCCGCAGCAGCAGCCTGACAGCTCCCAACGGCCCAGCACAGCAGGAGGTGCTGCGAGCAGCACTGGCAGACGGAGGCCTGACACCTGCTGACCTCAGCGGCCTCCAGATGCATGGCACTGGCACTGCCCTGGGTGAGTGATGGTGCTACGTCCTTCAATGTAGTATGTACCTGTCCACAACATCGCATTCAGCAAGCTTATGTTGATGCCGGCATTGTCTCTGACCTGGGTCTTAGCATTTGGTGTCCCTTGTGTGCGCATGAAACGACCCCACACCATCATCTTGTGTGCCCTGGCCATTCGCAGGTGATCCCATTGAGCTGGGGGCAGCGGCCGCAGTTCTGTTAAGCAGCCAGCAGCACAGCCGCCAGCAGCCGCTGCTTGCAGCAGCAGGCAAGTCCTGGATCGGCCACACAGAGGCAGCAGCAGGCTCCATGGGCGTTATCCATGCACTTGTGGGCCTACGCAGCCAGTCAGCACAGGCCCTCCTGAACCTGACTGTTGTGAACCCTTACCTGGAGACGGCACTGAGGCCTGCAGGAGCAGGAGCTGCGGCAGCCTGGAGCTTGCCTAGGCAAGCAGCCGGCCTGCCGTGCAGTGGCGTTGGGGTTGCTGGCAGCTCCCTCAGCAGCAAGCTGGGTAGTGGGTCAGTCCTGGCTACTGGTATTAGCTCCTTTGCTTTCCAGGTGGGTTGCTGGTCTGGCTGGCCTAGCTTGATGTGCCAGACATCAAAGGGACCATGCAAGGAGGATCGGTCCTGTTGGTCTGCTGTATGCCTAGGGCAGTACATTGTGCACCTGCTGGCTGATGTTAGCGAATTGAGGAGTGATATAGTAGTTGCGGACCAAGGATGCTGAGAAGCTGCTCTGTTTGTACTGCAGGGCACAAACACGCACCTGATCCTGGCTGCCCCAACCAACACACCAGCCCCCTCAACACTCGTAACAGCAGGAGCTAGCACCGCTTTGCAGCAGCAGCGTGTGATGTGGCAGTCCAGCAGGACGTGGCCACTGCCGCCAGCACACCTCATGGTGTGCGCTGCCAGCACGGCGGGTAGGAGCAAAGCTGTGTTCATTTGCCAGCTTGACAGCCCAAGGTTGGCCTTCCTGCGCACACACTGTGTGCTGCAGCAGCCCCTGCTGCCAACGTCTGCTCTGCTGGAGGTGGCAGCTGCTGCTCAGGCGATGCTGAGCAGTGACAGCAGCTCAGGCGGCAGTACACCCTGCCTGCATGGTGTGGTGTTTGCAGCACCCTATCTCCTGACGGACCACGCACCTGAGCTCGTCTGCAGTGTGAGCTTGGAGACAGGTGTTGCTGAGGTGCAGTCTGCTGCAGACAGCAGAACAGGCAGCAGGGGCCGCCTGCACATGGCAGCTACGTTGGGTCAGGTAGAAGCAGCAGATGGCAGCGCCCCAAACACCCACAGCCGCCCTTGCAGCAGCTTCTTACAGAGGCTGTTTGCGGCTGAGGTTGCAAAGCAAGCTGCAGCATCAGAGCAGCCCATGCCATGTGTTGCTGCTGCGGGTCTGTCTGACAGCAGCAGCTGTGGCGGCTTACTGGCAGGCAGCAGCCCAAGTGAGGGCTTTCTGCTGCACCCTGCAGTGTTGGAAGCAGCCCTGCAGGTGCAGGCCATGCGCCAGCAACAACAGCAGCACCCTGGCGACTCAAGTGCTGGGCCTACACCTGCTGCTGTGTCAGCACCTGCCACCATCAAGGCATACCTGCTGCCACGCACTGCAGCAACTACAGCAGCACCGGCGGCATCTGGGCGAGAGCTGCAGATCACAGCCCTGCTTGGATGCATGCAGCCTGCCGGTGCTTCTGGAGGACAGCCCAGCACCTCAACCAGCTGCTTGCAGCTTTCAAGCGGGGGATCGCTGCTGGCATCCGTTGTGGACGCTGTTTTCAGGCCCATGCAGGGTGGCGGCGGCTTTGTTGCTGCCACAGTGGCTGCAGCAACAGCAGCAGCAGCCCTCCATCAGGACCAGACCTCTGCGGCTTCACCAGCCAGCAGGTCCCCTGTGCTGGACGTTAGGCAGGTGGCTCAGCTTGTGCAGCGTACAGTGGAGGCTGTGCTGGGCGAGGCTGTTGACAGCCAGCAGCCCCTGATGGCTGCTGGGCTGGACAGCCTGGGCACGACTGAAGTGCGCAACAGCCTGCAAGCCAGCCTTGGACTGGAGCTGCCTGCAACACTGGTGGGTCTCCTGTACATGGTCTCGCCTCCACCGACAAAGTGTCCTGCACGACGGCAGTAAGCTTGCATGTGCTAGCTTGGCTGAGCTACATCTAGCAGGACCTGCGAGTCAGTATGCCAGCTTGACAATGTGTGCTTGGCAAACTTGTGTCACTCGACAGGCACCAGGGTGTGTTCTGATGTGTCACGAGTTGTGTGTATCTGTCGTGCCCTGCAGGTGTTTGATGCCCCCACCACAAGCGCAATCACGGACTTCATCATGGCACAGGTCCAGCCCGAGGCAGCAGGGGCTGCAACCGGCAGCAGGGCCCTGCAACGCGTACCGCGCCCCGCTGCTGCCTCCCAACGGGCCTTGCTCATTAAGGGCAGTTCACAGCCCCCACATGCCTTGGCAGAGTATGCAGCAGGGGGTGATGGCAGCAGTGCAGTGCCTTTTTGGCGCTGGGACATGGACAGTGCCCTTGGTGGCTCTGCTTCAGCTGCTGCAGAGGTCCAGCCAAGGTTTGGCATCTTCCTGCAAGGCGTTGACCAGTTCGACTGCTCAGTGTTTGGTGTCAGCCCCCTGGAGGCTTCCACCATGGACCCGCAGCAGCGCCTGCTGCTGCATGCAGCAGCAGAGGCTATGCCAGCTGCAAGCAGTAGCGGCAGGTCGCAGCAGCTGCTGACTGGTGTGTATGTCGGCATTGGAAGCAACGACTACGAGGTGCTGGCGAGCCATGCTGGCGTTTCTGTCAGTGCTTTCAGCTTCACAGCAGCATCAGCAGCTGTGGCGTCTGGCCGCCTGGCGTACATCTTTGGATTGCAAGGCCCATCAGCAAGCATTGACACCGCCTGCTCAGCATCCCTTGTGGCGCTGCACATGGCTGCAAGCAGCCTGGCAGACGGGACAGCGGATGCAGCACTGGTGGCAGGTGTGATGCTCAGCCTGGTACCACAGTCGACACTAATGGTGCAGCGGGCAGGTATGCTTGCAGCAGACGGCCGCTGCAAGGTGCTGGACGCAGATGCAGACGGGTACGTCAGGGGTGAGGCTGGCCGTGCCATGTGGCTTGAAGCTGCCGCACCTGACGCAGCAGCAGAAGCAGGGCTGCAGGCAGCATCTGCGCCCCTGGCAGTCGTGTTGGGCACGGCTGTCAACACCAATGGCAGGGCCAGCAGCCTAACAGCGCCTCATGGCCCCACACAGCAGGCACTCATTGCCACAGCTCTGGAGGCGGCTGGCATGGCTGCTGCTGAGGTCTCAGGCCTGCAGCTGCATGCCAACGGCACAAGCCTGGGGGACCCTATCGAGGTCGGGGCTATCGTACCTGCCTATCAGCTGACACAAGCTGGGGCGAACGGCGCAGATGCAGGCACCGGCAGCAGCGGCAGGACTGCCTTTGTCGTATCCAGCATCAAGGGATACGCAGGGCACAGCGAGGCAGCAGCAGGAGCAGTAGGTGTGCTGGAGGCGGCAGCCGTCATGCTGCAGCAGGCCCTGGCGCCTGCGCTGCATGTACGTAACCTCAACCCCTACGTTGCAGCGCCGCTGCAGGGCCGCAACGCAGTACTGAACCGCAGCACTGGCTTGGCGCCTGTGCCTGTGTGGCAACAGGGGGCTCTGTCCAGCCCAGGTGCTTCTGGTGCAAAGGTGGCTATGGGCGTGAGCTCCTTTGGAGCCCAAGGCACCAACGCACATGCCATCCTTGGCCACAGCCACAGCTGGGCATTGCAAGCTAGCAGCATGGCAGGTTCTGCAGGCAGTACAGACAGCAATGGCCCACAGCAGCAGCAGCTGGTGTGGCAGGGTCAGCGGTTCTGGGTGGCACCTGCCTACCAGCGACTCATCAGCCAGGCGATGGTGGCTCGTATTCAACGCAGCAAGAGGCGCTCTGGCCTCAGAGTTGTGTTTGAGGCCTGTCTGGATACACCTGGGCTTGCTGGGCTGTGGTCCTACACCAGCACACCAGCCGCAGCTGGGCAGCCAGCACAGCCGTACCTGTCCAAGAGCGTACTGCTGGCTACTGCTGCATCAGCAGGTAGTCTGCTGGTGCAGTCCAGCAGCACTGCAGCAGCTACACAGCAGCTGGTACTGTCCAATGCTGTGCTGGCACCCCCACAAGCACTGCCAGCCCACCCTGGCCTGCGTTCTGGGCAGATGCCTGTGCTGCTTGTTGCGTGCAACATCAGCAGTGGCAGCATTGTGATAGAGGTCGGCGGCCAGCTGCAGCTGCAGTGCAGCATGGGCACAACAGCAGCAGCAGAGACTGCCAACGAGCAGCCAGATGGCGCAGGCGGTATGTACAGCAGGCTACACTCCCTGCTGGGCTCGTCTTTGCAGAGCGCAGCTGCTGCAGCTGTGGGGCCGACCACACCAGGGGCCCTCCTGGCAGCCCAAGGCCGCCAAGAGCAGATGCAAGCAGTGGCTTTATTGGCTAACTGCGCAGACAGCAGCTGGGATGGATTTGTACTGCACCCGGCAGAACTGGAGGCCAGCCTGCAGTCCTGCATGGTCAGTGCTGACAGGGCCACAGCTCTCTGGCTGTCGACTGTACAGGCAGTCGCCGTGCCTCTGTGTGGTGCTGACAGCAGCAGCTACAGCTCAGGCACTTGGCTGGCTGCCAGGTTTGCACATGCGGCAGACGGCAGCAGCTGCCAAGTCCGCAGCTTGGCCGCCAGCAGCAGCACAGGTGGATGCCAGATCAACCTGACAGGGGCCATGCTGGCTGCTGATGCCACAACAGCAACAGAGGCAGCGGCAGCAAGCGCAGAGGTGGCAGCAGGAGTCACCAGTGAGGAGGCAGCTGCGGCAGCTCTGGACGCTGTGACAGCTGCCACCAACCCTCTCCTGCAGCTTGACGAGGGAGAGAGGGCACTGTACCTGCAGGCGCAGATCATGTCAGAGGTGAGGAGGCACAAGGATTGGGGGTCTGGCATCAACATGCACTTCAGCTTCTGCTTGCATTCGCGTCGCACACATGGCTCGGGAAAGGAGCTACCCAATCAGAGCAGCTGCTGCACCATTGTTTTGTTTGATAGCACGCGCTCACCAACACTGGGTGTGTCCTGTCATCTGGACATTCACACTGCTGTTTGATTATGCTGCAGGTCCGCGGCATGCTGGGCCATGCAGTCCACCCAGACGAGCCCCTGATGAGCTCTGGCCTGGACAGCAGGGCGGGCATGGAGCTGAGGGCCACTCTCGCAGATCAGCTTGGTGTGAACCTGCCAGTCACTGTACTGTATGACGCACAAACGATCAACCAGCTGGTTGGCTTCATCAACGACAAGCTGACGGAAAGCCACGCAACAGCAGGCGGGCGGCTGGTGTCAGACAACGAGGACGCGACCAGCGACGAGGGTGACTCAGTGGCTGAGCAGCAACGCGTCGCAGCGGCAGCAGCCGACAGCAGCAAGCCAAGCGAGCTGCTGAAGCTTCTGCGCGGAGCTCCGACTCCACGGCCGCTGTTCCTGGCAGCGCCGGGTGTCGCGAACGCTCAGTCGGCATACTTCGCGTTCGCGCAGTTCCTGAACTGGAGCGATCAGCCCATCTACGTGCTTGAGAAGGACAACGACCTCAACGTGTACGACCTCGCGCGTCAGAACGCCCGTGACATCCTCAAAGTGCAGCCCGACGGGCCGTACCTCATCGGCGGTCACAGTTATGGCGGGACTGTCGCAATGGAGATTGCAGCTGTGCTCGAAAGCTGGGGGCATGACGTCGGTCTCGTGCTGGTGAGTACTGCTTGTCAGCTACCTTGAAAGCAGCCAGCAAGCTCCGCAGGCCTGGCATGTGCAGGTTGTTTGGCCGAATACGAAACTGCAGTGCTCGGTGAACCAAGCGACCACAACTTCCTTACCATGAGCGCTCGGTTGTTTCCCTGAATGCAGGTTATGGACACGCCGCGTCCAGAGCAAGTGCGTGCCCTGCAGCCCTCTGCTGAGGCTGCCACAGAGGACGACTGCCTTGAGCTGATGGAGATGATCCTGGGGGCATTGGGCCGGGATGCCATTGGCCTGGGCGCAGGCATGGCACACCCGCGCGAGTCTGAGGAGTGGAAGGGCATGACCCTGCTGGAGAAGTGAGTGGCCCAATGCTGCTGACTGGGCTGTTATACAGCTGCTTGGGGGTTGCATGCCAGATACAGAACTTGAACACAACAAGCAGTGGTGCGCCTTGGATGTCACTGCAGTGCCATAACCAGCATGCTTGCAGGGTCTGTTGGTTGTTTTGACTGGAGAGAATGTAGCCGTTACAAAGGCTTTCTTGCCATGACAAACATACACCCCGACCAACATGCTGATGCCGACACACCGCTGCCTTTGTGCAGGTACGAGTTCTTTGCACCCATCTGGCGTGTGATGCGTGACGACAACATGGCTGTGTCTGAGGTGCAGCGCCAGGTCGAGGCTGTGGCTCTGGCTGTCAAGCAGGGCAGCAGTGTCAGTGACCTGCGTCACCACGTCTTCACCGGCAAGCTCAAGGGGGCACAGGTGCGCCTGTGGTGTCTGTGTGCACTTGCAGCTTCTCCGTGGCCCTTGTCATGCCCTATGCCAGACCTCAGTCTTTTGAAAAGTGTGTCACAAGGTGACACATGTAGCAGGTGCCCAGTGGCATGTCGTCCTGTTCCTGCTGAAGTACAGGCCGCCTGACTGAGTCACACAACGGTCCTTTCCTTCAAGTTGGTGTGTTGCTGTTGTCGCTCCCAGGTGGTGTACTTCAGGGCCAACAAGGCGGGTGCGTGTGACTATGTCAACGACAGCCGCTACTGGCGCCACAGCCACGGCACCTGCTGGTCTGAGCTGACCGAGGACCTGCTGGTGGTGGATGTGCCTGGCGACCACTTCTCACTGCTGAGGCAGGATCCACCCGACATGGAGGTGAGGGGCGCAGGCATGCAGTGCAGGTTGACGATGCCGCAAAAAGGGAGGTCTTGTGTGTAGTAGTGTCGTCGCAAACGTCAGATGTGCATCAGGGCTTAGAACAAGGTGAACACTTGGAAGTTCTAAACAACCATACTCACTACAAGTGCTCAGTATCATACTGATGGATGATCCATGTGTGTGGTGCATTGCTGCTTCACCTGTGCAGCCCCTGGTAGCCATGCTGAAGGTCAAGCTGGGTGCTTTTGGCTGGGCTGAGGCAGTCAGGCGTGATGCCAAGCAGTCGCAGTGGAAGGGAGGTGCAGCAGCTGCAGCAGCAGAGCTGGATGCCTACCTGGAGCGCATGGGTGTCAGGTGGGCTCAAGCTCTGCTCATAGCACACACACAGCATGCCACAGGGAACATTGACTGGCTGATGGCATGGCTACTCTTTTTCCATCAGCATGCAAGGCATTGCAAGGTGTGAAGCATGCCACTTTTGTACTGCCCTAAGACTGGTCCCAGGGACATGCCTGAAAAGTGACTTTCCTCCTCAAACCTCAGTATAACGCTCAGCTCTCTCTGTTATGCCTGTCGCACCGCAGGGACCGAGGCATCAGGCAGCGCCTGACAGCAGGCATGCCCATGGCCGACCTTGACACGGTTGCTGTCACAGCAGCAAGGGCCCGCCCCAGCCAACTCATACGGCTGCTGCAGGCCCCTGCGGCTGCACTGCCCAGCAGATACAGCCACAGCAGGCCAGCACCCCTGGCGGACCCATCCCTACCTCCTGTAGTGGTGGTCCCGGATGCGGAGATGCCGCTGCCTGATGTCGTGGCTGCACTGCAGCGCCTGCCGCGGCAGGTGTACGTGCTGCTGATGCCGCCGCTGAAGCAGATGTCACAGCTGCGCACCGTGGCGTCCTTGGCGGAGCTGTTCTGTGCAGCGATTTGCAGCACTGTGCCCCAGGGGCCACTAGTGATGGCTGGCATCGGTGCTGGGGGTGTGGTCGCGCATGAGATGGCTGTGCAGCTGCAGAGATCTGGCCAGCAGGTGAGCCCTGCAGCAGTGTTGTTGGATGATGGTGGTGCACTTCTGAAGCTCAATGTTTGACAAACTCGAACACAGTGGTTGTGCCTTCTGTTGCTGCCAGTGGCGCTCCAGTTGAGGCCCATGCACCATCCAACATCATGCCCTGGTGTCCCAACACTTCAACTCCCTGCAGGTGCCGGTGCTGCTGCTGCTTGAGAACGGCCCCCTGCGTGAGGCTGCAGATGTGGTGGCCCAGCCGTGGTTCAAGCTGTTCCACTTCATCAGCACCTGGCGCTCAGACCTGGACCTGGACGCCTGGGCACACAGCACCAAGGGCCTTGCAGCACACCCACAGGGCTTCCAGCGCCAGCTGGACGCGATCGCTGCCCTGCGGCCGGAGCATGTGGCCCCGACGTACTGGGACATGCTTGTGCAGGACAAGCTGCGGCAGGCTGTGCGGTCTGGGTACCATTGGGAGGAGCTGCTCAGCAGCTGGGTTGCACTCTACTGCAAGATTGCACAGGTCACGCAGGCAGCTGTCGCAGCGGCGACACCAGCAGCTGGCAGGGCGAATCCAGGTGCAGGTGCTGGTAATGCTCGCATTGGTGACAGCCCTGGTGTAGCAGACGGCTCAGCGGATGCGGCAGTAGCAGTGGTGGCAGCAGCAGGAGTGCAGGAGTTGCCGGCGTTTGATGCCTTCCTGCTGCACATGTTTGCATTGGAGGCAGACCCGCAGGCACAGCTGGACTATGTGGCTGAGTTCAGGCCGCCCACGATGAGTCTGGCAAACTGGGACACTGAGATCGGCAAGGTGAGGCCATCTGGACACGTGTCTGCAACTCGCCTGCATGGCTGCTGTGTCTGTTGGTGTTGGTGTCCTTCTACAATGAAAGTGAACCCTACCGCCGCCTCATGTTTACCACCTCATGCTCTTTACTTGCGCGCTCTTCAACCAATCCATGCCAGTATGAGCCAGGCAGTTCCTTCCTACAACCTCAAGCTCAATGACTGTTGTGTACCCTGGATTGTTTGCTTGTGTTTGCGTATGTGCAGCTGTTGGCCCAGGTGGCGTACCTCAAGGCCATCAGCAGCACCTACCAGCCAGCCCACTCCCTGCAGCCGCCCACCACACGCCTCATGTGCCACGGTGCCCGCCACAAGAGCACTCGCGACCTTCTGGAGGGCTGGGCAGCAGCAGCACTGCGCCCTGTGGCCACCCTGCTGCAGCCCCTGCAGACCTGTCACTGGAGTGACAACCACCCAAGTGGGCGGGACCTGGAGGCGGCCATCGCAGCTGCTACTGCAGCAGCCAGCAGCGCTGGCGCAGCTCGCAGGAAGCTGCTGCAAGGGGTGCCTGCGCCAGTGCCGGCCAACCCAGCTATCAGGCCACCAGCAGCGGCAGCAGGGGCTGAGGCAGACAGCAGGGGCCCTGTGGGTGTGCACGCCCTCAACAGGTTCTGTTGGGATACAGCTACACGACCCCATGCAGCAGAGGCAGTCGAGCTTGCTGCCCGTGCTGCTCAACCTCCCGGCACAGACATGACCCCAGCTGACATTGCAGCAGCCAAGGCCGCAGCAGCAAGGGCAGCAGAGGCTGCAGTGGCCCATGCGCTGCTGCTGTCGACGCTGCCGGTGTGGTTTGTGCCTGGCGAGGCGGGCACCTGCTCCGCAGCCCTGCAGCATGCTGCCCAGCTGCTGCCCATGCCAGGCTACGGGCTGTCACTGGATTCAAACGCAGTGACAGCTGCAGCTGAGGGCTTTGACGAGCAGCCTGCACTTGAGTCCCTGCCAGCTTTGGCAGCACACTGCGTGCAGCAGCTGCTGTCGCTGCAGCAGGCTGGGCCCTACGTGCTGGTTGGTTGTGGTGTCTTCAGTTGCCTGCTGGCCTCAGCAATGGTCAGTGAGCTTGAGGGGCAGCTGCAGCACCGGCATGTTGTCCTGGTGCTGCTGGACGGGCCCCCAGCCCTGCCCAGCAGCTGGACGGTACCAGACCCTGTACTGTACGGGCTGTACGAGGTCCTCAGAAATGCAGGGAGGCTGCCTGCAGGCGCAGGACCCGGTGGGCATGGTGCTCCCGTCAGCTTTGCAGCATTTGCAGCACAGGTGTCGGCAGGAGTGCAGGCCGTACTCGCTGCAGGAGCTGAGCAGGGCGACGATGACAGCTTGTCGTGCTGCAGCAGCAGCAGCTTCAGCGGTGGGGCGCCATGCAGCAGCCAGGCCGGGTTCCAGGAGCACGCCCTGCTGGTCGGTGCTGTGTCAGAGGAGCAGGCAGAGGACGTGGAGGCGGCTGTGATGCAGTTCGTCTCTGCGATGCTTCCAGCGCACCCTGGTGATGCCGTGGCATCAGCGTCTGGGTTACCTACAGCAGCAGCTGCAGCTAGGCCAGCAGACACAGATCCAACGGCTGCGCTGCGCAGGATGCTGGCGTGCTGTCGGCTAGTGCGCAGGCTGTGCAGGGGCTATGCCGGCTGTGAGTTTGTGTACCAGGTGCCAGCTGTGC